>JAJMBD010000071.1:0-61444 GCA_030565185.1 Scheffersomyces titani
ACCCTGAACGAAATCTTGTTAAGGGGGGTGCGAATTTTGGCTGGAAAATACTGTATCTGTCCTAGATTCTGTTTTCGGACGAACGGAAAAAGGAAATAAGTCCAAAAAACTCGTATCGGTGTTCTAGACCAATAACGAGGAAAATACTAACATTTTAGAGTTCTCTTGAAATTGTAGGATTATCTGTGCACCTTCCTTTTTGGGTAGGTGCCTTCCAGAATATCTTTTTTGTTGGCTTTCGAAATTCAGTGAGTCATAAAGAAGTGAGACGACACGACAACAACACGAATGGAAAACACCGTTTATCATCGTTTGGAAATAATCATGGCATTTCTGGACTACCATCAGGTTACATGTCTGAACTCAGATGATCCCAGTATGTTTCGTATATCCTCATTCGACATTCAACGCTGGACTGAGAGGAGATCGCCACTTTACAGCAAGTCCAGTGTGTTTCAGAGGGTACTCCACTGCTGGGATGATCAAGTAGCCTCCAGAATGATGCTGATTGGCCAGCTTGCGCTGTATGAGAATTGAGAACCAAGAGTAGTTCTCACATTGACAGGTTGCAAAATGTTCCATATTGGGCCAAGGGTATTGTAGAAAATAAGTGCGTCATTGTGCGCATTCTATTTTGTAGTTGCGGCTCCAAATGTGCGGCTGTATACATTTAGCGGATGTGATAGGTATTTGCAGCCAAAACGCGTATAAATAGTATAAATGACTGATCGGGCAGTTTTGTTAGAAATACTCTTCTTCTTCCCTTCTCCAATTTGTCTTGTTCCCTTATTCTGTATCTCTGTATCTCGTCTACTTTCCAAGTAGCAGTAATCAATTAATCATACACAATTATATCACTTTCAAATGTCTAAGGTCGAATCCATATTTTCCCTCGGTATCAGGTTTATTGTCACAGTGGTGATACGTGGACTCGAGACGCTTTTCACAATCATTGTTTTGGGATTGTCTGCTTCTCTCGTTAACGACTTTAGTGACTATGGCAGAGGCATCTACGCCATTGTTGTTTCGGTTCTTACTCTTTTGTCGATTCTCCACAGCTTCTTTTTGCCACTCTCCTTTGAGTTTAGCTGGTACTTCTTACTGACTCTTTTGACCCAGAGCTTGGAATTTGTCCTCTGGTTGATTGTGTTTTCTCTCTATGCTGACGACTTTGGTAGTTTGGACTGCTCGTTGCTCCCAGATGAAACACCATGTCAGGTCGGAAAGGCTGCTGTTGCTTTTTCGTTCCTTAACTGGTTGTTATTGATTGTAGTATTGCTGCTCTTGGTGGTCTTTGTTGTTGTTCCAGCTGGATTTACTGCTTTCCAATCGAAGGTAAACTGGACTCCAGGGGGAATCTTCCCAGTTGTTGCTTCTAAAGAAGAAGATCCAGAAAACGCGGTTGCCGATGCCGAAGAAAAAGATGTACCTCCTGAATTTCTTGTTGATGAACAGCCCGAACAGGCTGAACATGTCGATATCGATGATATCATCAGTCCAGTTCTGGAACCAGAACCGGAAACGGGAAAGGAACAGGAGCCCGTTACAGCTCCAGCAAATTTGTAAAACGGGAGTTAAATTCAATTTCTCAGGTGGCTAGACAAGTGGTTCACATTTTTATTTTTGCCAATTTGTATGTACTTCGTGCTATCGGTCTTTGCTAAGGAGTGTATTTTCTTAATAGTTTTTAATTTTTCGGTACTCCAGTTGGAAATGGATATGGTAGATGGATGGTCTTAACGGGAATCCTACCATTTCATATTCAACATAGCTATCTTGTCTTATGGAACTCTGGCAGTTTCTAAGCAAGCCGTGTTTTTTATGTTTTATATTTCGTTATATTTATCTTTAGCAACTTATGCTACTGTCAATACTACAGAATTAATTTGAGTAATTGAGGGACAATGTTATGAAACGGCACAACAACTTAAGAAGAATATAACCTATCGATGACTAGCAATAGAGTGAAGATAATAGTATAATTTTGTTCTACATGCAATTCAGCTTATCTGTTGGTTATATATTATTTTCATTTCCAAACCAGCAAGTTGCAACCCAGATTTTAGAATTTTTCACCTGCAGATTTTCATATTCAGATATTAAATCAATAATTATCCAAACATTCCACTATTTTATATATACTGCAAATATTATCTTCCCAGCAGTCCTTTCGGGCCACATTTTCACAATGCTACACGTCCTTCAATTTCATTTTCACCCGTCTTTGTGACTCTATCCTTATCGCTGGTTATCTAATAATAACCAAATCACATGACCATTTCATATGCCTACAAATGGAAGACCTTGTGGGATATGACTCTGAGACACCGAAGCGTTTGGAAACGACCACTTTCTTTCTAGTATTCACGATTTTTTGATTATTGCCCTTAACGAACCGTTCGACTTATTTATATTAGCTCCACTCGCTGTTTTATTCCTCCATCCAACGCACTTAGCCTTATTTTATCACACTATCCCAGTTCTTGAAATCTTATCCTGTTCTCTCACTACACTCTCCATCTACAATGAAGTTACTCCCTTTGTCGGTTCTTGTTAGCTTTGTTGCTGCTGCTCCTCAGCAGATTTTGCAGGCTCCTCAGCAGATTTTGCAGGCTCCTTTGTTTCCGGCTTCGGACCCTAGCTCGTGTCCAATTGATATTCCTTTCACGTGCACCAACTCTACGCCAGTTGAAAACTCGTGCTGCTTTGAAAGTCCAGGAGGTGTTTTTGTTGCCACTCAGTTCTGGGACTATTACCCTGCTATTGGAGACAACGATTCGTGGACTTTGCATGGCTTGTGGCCCGATAACTGTGATGGTTCTTGGGAAGAGTTCTGTGACGACTCGCTCAATGTCGACTCCAAGATTAAGTCTATCTTAGTTGACCAGTTTAAGGATCTGCAATTGTATGAAAAGATGGCCAAAAGCTGGAAAAACTTCAACGGTGACGACGAAAGCTTATGGACGCACGAGTTTAACAAACATGGAACATGTGTCAGAACTATTCGTCCAAAGTGTTACTACAACTTTAAGCAACACCAGAATATCTACGACTACTACAAGATTGCCGTTTCTACGTACGAAAAATTACCTACTTACGACTTTTTTGCTCAAGAAGGCATCGTTCCTTCAGACACCGAAACTTACTCTAAGAAGCAAATAGACGACGCTCTCACCAAACACTTTGGATATCCAGTCTACTTCAAGTGCAACAAATACAACGCCCTCCAGGAAGTCTGGTACTTCCACCACTTGAAGGGCTCCATCAAAAGTGAGGAGTTCAGGAGAATTTCTCGCTTGAACGAGCCCAGATGCCCAGAATCGGGCATCAAGATCTATCCTAAGGGCTGGAGACCTCCTACCGTTCCACATCCACCGAATCCACCCACCGGTGGTAACAGAGGGTTCATCAAGTTGCCCAACCATCCAGGATGTCTTATCTCTAACGGCCATTGGTACCAATATGGAACTTGTGCTACTTACCAGTTGATCAAATCAACTTTTGGAGGTATTAACTTGAAGACATCCAAGGGCTACTGTGGATTCGACAGCTTGGGCCAGTTTGCTTGTGGTCCTAACTACTCTCCTTCCAAGTTCCAATTCCAGCTTAATAAAGATACCAAGGAAATTGGTTACGGTGGAAAGTACGATTGGTGCTATAACCCCGAAGGTAAGCATGGCACAGGTAAGTTCCAGCAGATTCCTGTCAAATTGCAGGACTCTTCTGAAGACTGTCAGGAGACATTCAGATTGAAATTCACTTAAAAGTCCAATGTTATAAAAGTTAAAAAAATTCTTTTATTTAGATAGATTGCAACTCATGTGGTAAACAAGAATCCGATCTCGGTACGAAACTAACAATATGACTTTATCTTTGCTAAAGCCTCCATTGTTCATAATGAATTATGCTACAATACAAGAACATTTTTTTTCGATCCGTTGAGGAAACCTTTATTAATTATATAAGTATATCAATCTACCTTTTTTATCTTTGTTCAGTAGTTGAACAAACCCCAAAACAACAATAAAATAAAAATTATAAGGAATAACCATGTTTCAAAACAAAAGACGTTAAAAACATAAACCCATATGATCATGACTGGCGAGCCAGCCGAGTAAAAAAACCTGTGGTCATTAAGTGCAGTTGATGCAATTAAAAGTAATTAGAACAAGACATTAGAATACATTGCAAGAAAACAAAGACAATGGATGATAAAGAAGGCAGACAGTGACTCTAGAAACACGCTCAAGCGCGTCTAGTATCTGTAGATTTCAGCCTTGTAAGGACCTTCTTGTGGGATACCCAAGTATTCGGCTTGGGTTTCGGTCAAGGTGGTCAATCTGGCACCCAAGTGGTCCAAGTGACATCTGGCGACAGTTTCGTCCAAGATCTTTGGCAACAAGTGGACACCAACGTCGAATGGACCAGTCTTGGAGAATTCAGGGTACTTGGTTCTGAATTCTTGGTCATCAGCCTTGTACAAGGCAATTTGGGCCAAGACCTGGTTGGAGAAAGAACAGGACATGACGAAGGAAGAGTGACCGGTGGCACATCCCAAGTTGACCAATCTACCTTCAGCCAAAAGAATGACGTGACGGCCGTTCTTCATCAAGAATCTGTCGACTTGAGGCTTAATGTTGACAACAGATTCAGCGTTAGCCTTCAACCAGGCAACGTCGATTTCAATGTCGAAATGACCAATGTTACACACAATGGCGTCTTCTGGCATGCTCTCGAAGTGCTTTCCGGTGATAATATCACGACAACCAGTGGTGGTAACGAAGATTTGACCGATAGAAGCAACTTCGTCCAAAGGAGCAACTTGGTAACCAGAGACAGCAGCCTGAAGAGCGTTGATTGGGTCGATTTCAGAGATAATGACTCTAGCACCCATACTTTGCAAGGCCATGGCACAACCTTTACCAACATCACCGAAACCGGCAACTACAGCAACCTTACCGGCAATCATGACATCGGTGGCTCTCTTGATACCGTCAACCAAAGATTCACGACAACCGTACAAGTTGTCGAACTTGGACTTGGTAACGGAGTCGTTGACATTGATGGCTGGAACCTTCAACTTACCGTCTCTCAAAGACTTGTACAAGTGGTGGACACCGGTGGTGGTCTCTTCAGACAAACCGTAACAGTCTTCCAACATCTCAGGGTACTTGGTGTGGACCAAGTTGGTCAAGTCTCCACCGTCATCCAAGATCAAGTTCAACTTCTTGCCGTCCTTGAAGGCGAACAATTGTTGTTCAATACACCATTCGTATTCTTCATCGGTCTCTCCCTTCCAGGCGAAAACTGGAACACCAGTAGCAGCAATGGCAGCAGCAGCGTGGTCCTGGGTGGAGAAAATGTTACACGAGGTCCAAGTGACTTCGGCACCGAGAGCAACCAAGGTCTCGATCAAGACAGCGGTCTGGATGGTCATGTGCAAACAACCAGCGATTCTGGCACCCTTCAATGGTTGGTCGGCACCGTACTTCTTTCTGATGTACATCAAACCTGGCATTTCGTTTTCGGACAATTCGATGTCCTTTCTACCGAAGGCAGCGAGGGAGATATCGGCGACTTTGTAGTTGTGAGCTGGAGCAGACATGGCGACTTGCAAGTGTTAGAATTAGCGTTGTAATTAAAACTAAAGAACAGTGATTTTAGCTGTCGCAGAATTCGACGTTTCGTCCTCCTTTTATACGCCTATCGAAAATTTTTCAGATTAAACGTGGAACCCCCTGCAAACAGGAAAAGATTTTTTTAGCTATACGATGTTGATTCGATTTAGACTTTTTCACATGCATGGCTTGCACACTGGAGTCTAACACTACTGCGGCACGGATGTACAGCCAACAAATGTGATGGATGTCGTACAATCAGATCGAATTCCTAATCAGCATTGCCAACGGATTTTGATGATGCGAATTGGTCTCACCATTGAGGCATTAAGCTGAAATTGTCCAAATATAAGCCAATGTCATCAATGTATATAGATAACTCTTGAGTAGTCGAAGTCTCTATCGAACGTAACACGTCTATCAGAGAAGAGATGTCGAATACGCCTGCAGATAGAAATGAACACATTGGCACTGCACACAGTTAGCGACTCATCTAGAGACTTTACAGTTGTAGTTACGGATTGGGTAATTGCACCCATTGACTATATGATGGTATACAACTAGAGGTGATAGACTGAGAGAGTTGAAGCTGTAATACTCAACAGTAAGAGTTGTAGAAAATATATCAATTGGCAGAATTTTTGTTACCTCACAATCATCAAAGTATAATGAAGTATTTTCGGAACTCTCTCTCACCACAACAAAGTGAACTGAAGCAGGTTGGCGTGAGGATTTTCAAATAATCAAATTAAATTGGTTATCTGGGTTGCTAATGGGATTCAAGCAGGGCTTCTGGCTTCTCCAAGAGCAGGAATGTAACGGGAAGAGCATTAGTATCCTGATAAAAATGAAATTCCAGCACTTCTCATTGTAGCAGGATAAAGTTGGAAGTAACAAGATTGCAAGAAGTATCAACTATATTAGTGTTCTATGTTAAGTTGTTTTCTTATAAAAGCTTAATTTTGGAAGTTGAGATAATGGTTTACTTTTTGGATTATGATATGACTTCGAAAAAATTAACAATGGATACTTCCTCAAGGTAGTACACGATAGTATAGAACTAACATACCACAGTAGATGTAAATCTGTAGAATTACTGTCCTGTCTAATCGCCATTGTTTATTATATGTTATACATTTTTTAATACACCGATACATTAGCATCATAAACTCGTAAAGTAAAATAAATACCAGGAAAACCGTCTATAAGTTAATAATGCGCTATTCGTCGTAGAAATTCTTCACATTCTAATGTCATTCATTGTCGTTCTCATTTGTCAGCTGTTGTCTAGATTTCGAATTTCAACCAGTCCAAGTCCTTGACATCGTTGTTCATACTATTCACAAGGTTGGCTCTCTTTTGGTTCTTCAATCCATCGGTCAAAGACGATTTCGTGCTGACATTGCTGCTATGGGTCTGATGATCCAGCTCCGACTCGTTCTTAATGTTGGAGCCACCAATAAACTCATCGTTTTGTAGAGACGTGAAATTTTTGAAGAAATCGTCCTCTCCTCCGCTGGTGTCCATCAAGTCGTTGACATTCACTACTTCGTCGTCAATTCCGGGATTGACAAAAGCTCTGTTGTTGCTATTCACAGAGCCAGAAACATTCGAAGGTCTGGACGATGGAAGCAAATCTACCACGTTCAACGGAGCAGGGGGAATACTGATAGAGTCCATAGCACTGTTTGAGTCAAATCCAGGGTTTCTTCTGTAGTACTCAGTATACGAATTACGGTGGAACGAAGGCGAAGAAGCAGAAATCGAGCCTGGAGTTGAAATGATGTTCTGCTTCATTATGGTGCTGGCAGAACTGTTTTGTCTAGAAATGCTAGGAGCAGGAGGGTTGTCGAAAAAGGAGTTTCCGTTATTCGTTCCCGTCATTCTCTGGTTCAAAAGACTGATGTTGGAAGAAGTCAACGAATTTCCACTATTACCATTGCTGCTACTATTGTTATTGTTGTAGCTGTTGCCGTTGCCTAAACTGTAGCTGTTTGATGTAAACTTCCGTTGTTGCGATTGCAAATTTGTCATGGAGGTCCTTCTGTTGAACGAAGATGACTGGAACGAAGAAGACGAGAAACCTCCTCTTTTGTTGTAACTGTTAGAAAGAGAATTTCCGTAGCTATTGGACAAAGACGTCGAAGAAATCCTTCTTCCGTTCTCGTATATGCTATTGGTACTGCCGTAGTAGTCAGACGAGATGTTGATATCCGACTTCTTACGTTTAAACTGCTGGTTAGCGTTCTGAACAGAACCTGGAGTATACGGAGAAGAAGGACTGGTCACGGAGCTTCCGTGCTGGTTGGGAATGGGAATCGACTTCAAATTGACCGAAGTAGGGGTATTAGGAGTCGAACCACCAGTACTGAGATTGGTAGAACTCGAAGGTTTGGGTAAGATGAGTACATTTTTGTATCTCGGAAGCGATCCATCTCGCAATGAGTTAGGAGCTGTGTGGACCCCACTTAGCGGAACATTGCTATGTAAGCCGCTACTGTTCGTCACAGAAGTATCCTTACTGGCTATGGGAATACTACCTACGTAATTCAGATTGAACTTGATCACGTTAGTCATGGCCAGGTCGTTCATGGAGAGTGACTTGAACGATGAAGAAGGCATTGACGTTGAAAGTTTTTGGTTGGCCACGGGGGCCTTACGTGACGAGCGTTTCTTGATAACATCCGTCTTGAGTGATAACGGTCTGGTGGTCCCGTGCAACTTCAAGAACAACCCACAGGCATTACATAACGTGTTTCCTGTTGGATCCTTTCTCCATAAAGGAGTGTTCAAAGTATGACAATTGTAGCATTCTGTTGGTCTAGCAGCTGCGGCAAGTGGCGTGGAGCCGGAAGACTTCATCATTTGCTGTGAAAGTGAACTAGTCAAGTTTGACTTTATCGCGCCGCTGCTATTGGGAGTAGCAGTGCTGACATCAACTTTACTGTTGCTATTTCCGTCGTTAATATTGGAGTTGGTGTTGGTGCCATTGTCATTATTGTCCTCTTTGTCTATAACCATCAGATTGAAGTCCATCTCCTTCTTGATATTGGCTGAGCTGGAAAATGCAGACGGCTGGCTGGAGGCCAGAGTAGAGTCGGAATTGTGTCTGGAAGAAGTCGCAGACATATTTGAGTTTGGTGGAGATGAGTCGTCGTTCATCGATGCTGGAGTGTTGATGGTGCGGTTGCTTTTATTACTATGGTTGTTATTTTGGTGGTTGCTGCTGCTGCCGCTGCCGGCGTTATTCGACCCAGCTGTCGGGGTTAGCGACTTTATGTTGTTGACGTTTGTCGCTGTAGCTGAAGCGTTGGACTTGGGTATGTATGGAGAGTTCTTGAGATCGTCTATTGAGAGAGGAGAGAGCAAGTCTAGAACCTTGTCATGTTTGGGACTGCCCGACATGCCTGAGCTTCCAAATGTTTGGTTAGGCGTGCTGGTAGCGGTACTCTGCAAGTGGCTGGTATTATTCGTGTTGTTCAAATGGCTAAGTTGGCTCTTGGAATTAGACTTTCTGAGCTGTCTGTTTTCAACTCGTGTTTGGAGTGAAAGTAGCTTTTTGGCAGACAAAAAGAGCTCGACTATAGAGGGGCCCGATTCAAAATCTTCAGACATCGCTGTCGAAGAGCACTCGGTTCGGGGGAAAAGTGGCGCTGCTCAGAAATAAAGGACTCTGATTCTGGTCGAACTCTGGAAATATAGTGTCTGGGTGAGTAATGGCAGATTCTTCTGCTTGGTCAGCCTTATTGATTTTGAATGCCTATTTTGCAAGAGGGTCAAGTTATGGTGCTTGGGTTCCGGAAAAACTGGAGACGGTACGGGATGAGCCTGAGATTCCGTCAAGCAGTAGAATGTACTCAGTGCTGTTCTTTTCAACTTCGTGAACTGCTCACCTTAGAAACAACTGGTCAAGTATGGAGATTTAAGGGATTAAATTATGATGGTTTGTACAAATTTTAGTCAGTTCGTGCGCAAACCACAAAACACTCAGACAATTTTTTTAAGTGAAGATATTTTCTTGTTATGGCTCGTTTGCTGAAATGGCTTACAATTTGGAGACCGGTGGCCAGAAAAATGTCCTGTGGAGTTCGACCAGACAAAAAAAGAAAATATTAACCCTCGGAGAAAAGAGCACTTCGGCGCACACCATGCGTGAAAAAATGATTCCACGTGCAGGCCTGCGTCTAATTTCGGCAATATTCATCTGGCTTTCAAAAAAGACGGCTTTGGTTCAGAAATCGAGCCATGCTTAGCAAGCACAAATTATAATTCAGGTACCATGAAAAGTGATGACTAACCCTAGCAGTTGATAAGGAGGGGGCCTAAAAATTTTGTTACCCATTTCCAGTAGTAATACGCGAAATACATGTCATGAAAAAGCTCTCGCAACTTAATTAATGAATACCGTCTCACACCCATGCTGCTCTGCAGAATTAAATTGGCTCCAGACTAACAATGAAGAGCTCTTCACACAAAATTAACAATGGTACTAGTTTAGGCTGTGTACCTCGTTGTGCGTCTTGGGGAGAATTAACGTAGACCCTAAGCTCGGGGAGCTTATCCAAATCCAATTATGGTAGAAACATGGTAGCGCACGTTTTAATTAGAATAGCTTTATATGGAGATGTCTCTACACGAAAGGTGAATAGGGGGCTGAACTGGAGCATTGTTACGTGGGAAGTTGTTATTGCCGTAGTTTTATTAGTAAAAAAATAGTGCCAGAATAATCACTAGAAATAATACACTTAATAATACACTTCAATCACAGAGTAATGAGATATTTCCTGTCTCCATTACTCAACATGTCAAACTGAAGCACCAAGCAGTTTAGACCAAACAAGAAATACAACCAGAGGGTTATGAGACATGACCAGCAGCTTATATCTCCCAACTACTTTTTCACTTTTTAGACTACTAAAAGAGCAGAAGATCTTGATGTCCACCACATTCCTTTTAGATTTAGAGTTGAATAGCCGATTCCAAGAGGTCTAACGCGATCTCAACAGGCTAATTCGTGAGCACATCTCTGAGCCCTGAGCTGGATATATTTTTCATTTTTCTTCTAGAATCCTTATTCGCTGACTACTCCAGAAGTTGCAACCTAGACTGTTCACGAGACTTGGGTATTGAGCTATTTGCTAATACGGAACTGGTTTCCTAGTATGGACGAAATGTCGATATTGCGTCTACTTCCGACCCACGTACATGCCAAGCTGCAACCGGAATTCCTCGATTACACTGCAATATGTGCAGCTATAGACGCCCATGTAAAATTGCATCTTGTGACAGACCTAACAACTGATTCTCCCACTTAGCCTCGCCTTGGATGCGTGTCCTACATCAGCGAAAACTAATTGGCACAAAATGTCTGCGTATAATTTTTCTGTCACAGTATCGGCAATAGATTCCTTCATCGATTGAGCTTTAGCAATAGGAAATTGTACCAAGACAATTCACGGTAGAGCGGATGATACACTTCTTACATGTGTTCTCCTTGTTGGCCGACCCTGAAACCCCCGCGACGAACGGCCCGGCTGGAAGCACCTTCTAAACATTTGTGTCCGGAGAAATAAAAAAATGTCTGAAAATCGTACAAAACAGCATATTATTAAGAGCCAACCCGCCAATTCAAAAAGAAAAAGATCGTCGTTATTGCACGTGACAAAAACACGTGACAAAACCATAACAACATTACTCAATGAACACACAAATGAACAAAATCAGCGCAGTGGCGCAGTGGAAGCGCGCAGGGCTCATAACCCTGATGTCCCCGGATCGAAACCGGGCTGCGCTATTTTCGAAACATGACTGATTTCATTTTTTTACTGCAATGTCAAGCGTCACGTGATGTGTCATATATGCCGTATGCTGATTAGATAAAAATTCGAGACACGTAAGTTGAAAATTGATCCTGGTTTGGCCCCAGATCTTGAATTGATATCTTTCTTTTAGAACAGTTTAATTTTGCAACTTCTGCTCAGCATTACAACACAGCATATATAATGGTATGTATAACCGCGATTTCTAGGAAGAGAATCCTGAGGATTTTGAACGGAGTTATGAGTGCTATTCAATGTGAAGACATCTTAGGATTGGCTTCAGCATATCTTGAACATTTTCGAATACTTGAATTGTTGAAAAATTGAACAGCTTCAGAGTTGAGCAATGCGATACAATATGAGAATGGCTGCGAGTATGTCGAGCTGATTATATGAGATGATGATATTCTATAAATTCTATGAGTTGTCTCAATTACCGTGTCTGGTATTGTAATGATAATTATGTGGCTTTTTCATTCATACAGTTCTATCAACATCCCCTATGTCAAATTGATACTAACCGTACAGGCCGCACAAACCCCCAAGCAAAGAGCCTCTAACGAGAAGTTTGCCAAGAAGAACCTCGACAAACAGGGCAAGCCCAGAAAGACCGACGACAAGGTTGAATACCCTGTATCCAAGACTTGGTTGTTTGTCTTGTTGTTTTTGGTTATCGGTGGTGGTGTTTTAGAATTGATTAGATTCCTTTTCTAGAGATGAGTCCATCTGGTTCGTGTATGATTCCACCGGTCTGGATCTCGGAGTAGGAGGGCATCTCGTCGAACTATTCAATAATGAACAACAACAGATCCTGTATGCTATTTCCCCATACACACTGGAGCCCTAACTATATACCATCTGTACTATAATAATAAATTTCGTTAACGACTGGAGATAATATTGCATAAATTGAAATCCAAATTTACTCTAGGATAATTCTGAATCCGAAATCTATTGAATTATTATAAAGCTATTTGTCCATTCATTGATCAGTTATAGATGTGGCTCAAATTGCAGTGGTGGTGTGTCTATGCTAGAGACAAAAATAGTCAGCAGTACAGTTATCAACATAGAAGTTGATGGATTCTGATATTTGTATTATTTTTATCATATTATGGTAGCCCTGCTATTCTAATAATGTCATTACTCTAGAAATGTTTTGATATTCGTTCTAATATTTTTCTTTCTTCGATTATTATACTGTTTCGAAATTTAATCATAATATCACAATGAACCCGTTTCATTACTCTGATTATCACGATTTATTTAATTTCATCTTATTTCGTATCATTTATCCTCTAACGCTCTTCTACAACGGAACTGCTTTGGGCTTCGATGCTTCCTTCGCCTTGGTCAATATACAACCCATCAAGCAACGCCAACCTGTCTTCGGGCTTTACGTCTTCGTCTTTCTTCAAGTCAAAGATTATTTTATTACCTCGACGGCTGTTTCCATTCTCAAACTTAATGACATTCTCTGGAATATCGTTGCCAAACTCCTTGAAGCACTTGTAAAAGTTGTTTCTATCACCTTCTTCTCCTTTAAAGGAGTACACAGCAAATTCGATATTCTTGTTGTTGATCAAGTTCAAGAACGGCACGCTCGTCTCGATCTCAGCCTGTGACAATGGATTCACACGATCTTTGATATCTTCCACTTTGGCTTCTACCACTCGAGAATTACAAGGTACAAAATTTTCAGCTACAGGCTCAACAGGCAACTCGTACTTGTAGAGATGTCTTCCGTTCAAAGTCGAGATAAGCTTCAACTGGTTGTCGCTATCGATAATTGCCAACTGGTTTATGGCAAAACGATTCGACATACATCCAGAATCGGACTCGCCATTGGAAGCAGTGGGTGCGATAGAGTTGCAAAGTTCCGGCAATGCAACAAACTTACGTGCCTTCAACGATGACAAGATCCACGAGTCCAAGAACTGGTTCGATTGCAGATTTCTTCGCACTTTTTCCTTGTTGAGACTATTGGGGAAATTATTGTTCATGTTGCCAGACAAGTAGTTGATGTTGAACCAATGTACAGAACCAGTAGACTTGGTGATGCAACCAAAGCCCGAGTTCATGCCCTTGATGCTAGGCTCGTTACTCGTGTTCCCGGAACTACTGCTACTATTAATCTGATCACCGTAGTTGTTGTTGAACCAGAATATCTCTTCAATGATCGCAGATGTTTTTCCTCTTGTAAACTTGCCAATCAAAGATACTTCACTGGGTAGTCTATACAAGTCCCACATGAACAAGGTGTCGCCTCTATAGCTCGAATGTACAAGATGTAAATCGTAAGGTGAGAGCGAAACGTTGGAAACACCTCCCAAAGGCTTGAATACGGCCAACACTTTGTCATTGGAAAGATCCACAACTTTGAGAATCTGGTTGTTGTTTGGCTTCAAGTTTCTGGTACTATTTTCTAAAGTTGTAGCCGTAGTAGAGGCCGTAGAGTACAAAAGTTTTCCTAGCGATTTACTGATAGAATTGATAGTAGGAGCCTTATATGTCTCCTTATTCTTGGAGTTCATATACGACTTCACGGTCAAAGAGCTGATCTCAGATAACCGGAAAAGTCCATCTAAAGCGGTATTTGATAGCGTTGACAAGAGTTTGTTCAACAACGGTCCCGATGTTGGCAACTTCACTGGAGTATAGAGACTGTTATGAGCAGAAATGGCTTCGTTATTCAGCGAATGAGCAATAATTGGATCTTGAGCCATGGGATTCGTTAATCCACTATTTGTGGAACTATTTATGGCCTTCAAGTGTTTATACTCGAACTTTGTAGGCGAGTAGACGAGCCAATTATCTTGGATATCGAAGATGGGACAGTTGTCCTGGTTACAACTGGTCTGCAATAGAATATCTTTGTCATCTATAGACTGGAGGTGATATCTGCTGACTACGGCCAGAGTTGAGCATTTTCGTATAGAAGGCAAACTGAAGTCAGCGTTGGCTGGAGTCAATTTGGCTTCAGCTGCACCATATCGATAGATATAGATAAAGCCTTCGTTGTTGGCGACTACGACAAACTTCTTACTGGCTTTCAACGAGAAAACTGACAGGTTCTCAAACACAGGTGGCAATTCTACAACCTGGGTGTTATTGTAGCCTAAGGTAAAGTTGATTATCTTGGTGATCAACGAGTATTTAGCTGTTGCTTCAGTCTTTGTTTTAGCAAGCAATACGACTGTGATCCGATTAGCCACGGTTTCATTTACAGGTTGGTCGAGAATCTTGAAAGCTATGATCGATAGGTTGCTAGCAAACGTCGTATCCAACTTAGTCTGGAAGTTCAAGTATAACGTTTCCGAGTCAGTCCTCGTTTGTTCAGAAGGCGCTTTCCAGTCCCAGACTTGTATGATGCGGCTGTCACGATAGACGACGACGATTTCGCCGTTTTTCCCGTATTCAATGAGTGAGTTCTCAGTACTGATGTCACTTGGAGGCTCGACAGCAGCAGTTGGTTCAGTTTCACCAACGGGACAATTGCCATTAGCAGTGACACCGGAGGCGGCGGCGGCCGATTTGATCTTCTTCCATGTTGCCAAAGCTGAACCAAGTTTGTGACCCTTCTTTGGATTAGTGTGGCTAGAAATATTGTTAGTACGCAACTAAGTAAACCGGAATCGGACACGGTAGAATAAGGCAGAAAAGGAGATGGTACTTACAGTCTGGTTAACTTGATGACATCATTGGGAACTTCGGGCATCGTGTCACACAGAGAGGGGTGGTGCAAGTGCTGGCGGATTTTTGGAATTAAAGTCGGTTAAGGGTGTAATTTTGGTAAACAAGATTGAGACACGATAGTGCGATCGGGGCGTTTTACAGAAGCTGATAGTGAAGATAACAGATTGTGGGCGATTACGGACGGTAAAGATGATACAGGTGAGAACAAGTAGACGTAGATTCGAGTATAAGGCTCCAGCACTGGGGAATCGGCAGGGAACTGGAAGAAAAGAGAAATAGCTAGATATAAATAAAATGCTGATAAGTGGGAGTAGATATTTTGCCAGGGATATTTTATACCGCGCGTTATCTTATCAGTGCGTCGGGCGTTAGGGAAGAATTAGGGAGAGCGCGGGACAATAGGGAGAGAGATTGTGGACGATTGCGAGGATCTGAGACTTTCAGCGAGAGCCAGCGACAACTAGCGACTGCTAGCGAGAGACAGAGAGCAGGACGAGTATAGAGCTGGACTGGATTCACAGCATATGACAGAATATAATAATACACCACGAGTCGGCCGTTCATACACATGGTCTAGACCACCAGGCTCTGTGTCTGACTCAATCGCTAACGTTCAATGTGTAGAAGTTGTGTAGCTACCACTATCTGGGATGTGTAAATCGGTGTGGTAGAGAAAGGAGGTTTAGCGAGGCTAGCGAGACTACACGCAGTAGATCACCACGAACTGCTGTGGATTAGAAGGCAAAATTTCAGCTCCTTGACGGTGTGGCAATTCTGTAATCTTCTGTCTGGAGATGTAAGTGGAATAGGAAGGGTAGGGTTTGTAGACAAGGTATTCTTTTCTATGTGTTCTACTCTGTATTCTGTATTCTGTATTCTACGAATCGTGAATAAGTTTCTATTGTATTATATTTTCTGCATTACCGTTATTCTCGTTTTCTCACTATTCTCGATGGCCGTTCTCGCTATTTCGCCCTCTCGCTAATTCTTCTCGCTACATAATCTTTCTCTCGCTTTACCTTCTCCACTCCACCAACATCACCATTTCATCTTGGTCAACGCTACTACCATGGTCATGCATTGCCACTGGTCATCAATAGTGGTTCACTTCTACACACGCCCAATCCAGAAAATCAAACGATAAGACACAAACCGGATTTGTCCAGCTTGTTTTGTGTCTGGCTTCGTATTTATTTGAGTCATAGCGAACCCTGCGAACCAGATTGGAAGAAGAACTGAAACAGGATTGTCCTACAAGCACCAAAACACTTCTACAATCAACAATATCCTCACAATGACTCTCCCCCAGCCGTAGATGCTTCACTATTCTGTTCGTGCAAATTGCTCGTTTTGTCTCTTCTGCTCTTTTTATGCTCTCTACTAAGCCTCGCAAACTCTCCCTAATCAAACTTCCCTACTCTCAGCTCTGATGCCACAATTTCTCTCGACTCTCGCTATTTTCTCCCAGTTCTCGCTAATGTATTGTCAAGTCTCCCGGCATTGTGGTTCCATTTCTCACGGGCACTTCTACCGCTAATCCACTTATCTTTTCCATCTACGATCTACGACTGAAAATTCTTCTCCAATCCGTTCCTCTACTCAACACGGCTTCTTTTATACTTCTTGTCTTTCCTTCTTTTCAATTGCTACGTCAATCTCCATTTGGTACCTGGTTATTCAATTTTTCCAATCGAACTAACTTTTCACTACTTCTGCCTTCCCCTGCTCATGACTGTTCATTTCACTTGTCTAGATTCACGCTAATGGTTCCACAATGACACCCAGCTTCGTGCTACCACTCTCAGCCCTTCCTGACGCCATCATAGACAGAATCCTCGGCTACGTGGAGGTGGCGGATCTCACCCAATTGATCGGGAACAGTGACTTTCTCTACGCCAACGCCGACCTTGCCGCAGCCATAGCAAGAAAGTTCCAAACAACAAACATCTCCTACAACAACAGAATTGCCCAATACTCGTTTTTGCACATGTACTTACGAACTCCAACATACATCGAGAAAGGGCGTATGCAATTTCTCTCTCATCGCAGAGACATATATAGACTCGTACAATTCGATAGAATACTACAACGTAGAAACGGGCACGACAAGGAGCTTATAGATTCAATTGTACGTGCAATTGATACCGGGAACGGCAATAGCTATCATACTGGAGACGTGAACGTTAGAAGGGTCCTCAAAACCGGGCTTGCAAATTGCGTAACTATAAGTTACTATATCTGGGACTTGTCAGACATTGCTGACTTTCTTGATCTTATACTTCTGATTGGCCATTCGTCCTTGACCTACAACTTGGAGTTGGAATTTGACCCAGCCATTCGATACCTCATAGATCTCCAGTATATTCTCGGTAAATGTCTGGCCCATTTAAACAAAGATGCACCGGGTGTGTTTGAGTCACTTCTCATATACAACTATACGGGTGATTTCGTATTCGACATGGGTAATACGGACTTCTCAGCTTTAAAGAATGTCTGGTTTGAGAATTCCAATCTCAAAATTAAGTCATCCTCGAGAACGAGCCGCTTGCAGAATCTCAATTTGCATCCAAACAACCAAGGCTACAACCTAAACCATCCCATTCGTATCCAGAAGTCCTTTCCTCTGCATTTAAGAGAACTTAGACTTGGCAATTGCATCATCGGCGAAAAAACAACCAATTATCCCATTCCAGCGAATCTTCATTCTATTAGTCTTCGTACAGTAAGAGATATATCCGTTGGAATGTCTTTTTGTAAGACTCTACTTCGGACAAATTTACTGAACAATCTCCAGGAATTAACAGTAGAATCCATATACAATCATGTGAATGCACAGGTAGACTTTTTCGAGTTGTTGGAACCTAATGAGTTTTATCTTGACAGATTGAGCTCCTTGAAAACTCTCTCAATCTCAAGATTGAAGACTGAGATCGACTTCACCAACTTCAAGAATACATCGTTGTCTCTCACAGAATCTTCACTCAATTTCATATCATCTTTGCCTCGCCACTTGACTAGCTTGAACATCTCCAACAACAACCTTCAGGACTTGTCTCGGCTTGGCAGGGCCATACCAGCTACTCTTGTAAATTTAAATTTAGCCGATAACACTATCAGTTGGGCATTGCATACTCCCGACTTTTCTCGTTTTAAAGAGCTCAGGATTCTCAAATTATCCAATACCCATCTTGGAGCACATTTGTCGAATTTGAAGTTTCCTGATCTGATAGTGGAGCTTTCGCTAGAAGTCAACCAAATTGTAACATTAGACAATGTTCGCTTCCCCAAAAACTTAAAGGACTTGGGGGTAGGTTCTAATAAAATCACTTCGATAGGTAATAATCCTACGTTTCCCAAGGGGATTGGTACCATCCATTTCACTGAAAACAAGTTCAGTGGAAGCTTGGATTTAAGGACAAATCATCTAGGAGAAGATCTCAATTTGCAAGTACTCTATTTGAACTTCAATTGCTTCAAGCATTTCAACTTGATCAAATTATCCAAGAATCTTCGGTTGTTGAATTTTGACGATTGCAAATTTGCCAAACTTGAGAATATCCACTTCCAAGACTCGATTGAAGAGTTGAGCTTCAGTGGCTGTTCAATTTCATGTATCCAAAACGTAACTTTTGGAATAGATTCAAGGCTCAAGTATTTCAATCTTTCGCAAAACAGCATTTGTAACGTAGAATCGCTTAGATTACCTGATTCTATTCAGACATTTGATGTCAGCTCTAACTTAATTGAGTCGATTCCTAACCCGGATTACTTTATGTTGAACAACATTCAAGTCATTCGCTTGACCCACAATAAACTCCGATCGGTTTGTCTTAAACTTTTCACGAAGCTCAGAGTGCTAGACTTGTCATTCAACAAGATCAAGAAGCTTCAGTTACGATTCCCGAGGAACTCTACTACCACGTTGAATATCATCAATTTATCCCATAATGAACTAACGAGCATTTCTCCACAAGTATTAGGTCACAATATAGATGGTACCTATCACTCTCATTTGGTGGAGATAGACATCATCAACAACCATATGGTTGAAGAAGATGTAATGAGAAAATTAGATGAGCTTCCGGCAATCAAATGTTTCCTTGTGGGTACCACAGGAAAGCAAGACCGGTTCGGCTACGAAATAGGCAAGAACCTCATCAACGAAGGGTTATGTTTGGGAAAAAGAATTGATGAATTAAGCATGTAATGTTAATGTAGATAGATATTTACAAGTATACAGAACTACAGATATCATTCTGTGTTTGCTACGTTTACGTCTTCCCGTCGATAGCTTTTAATGGCTTCCAGGAAATAAGTGATCATTCTTGTTCTTATGAATTTGCTCTATTGCTCATGCAAATGAGTCAAAATCAGTGGAAAACAATTCAAGTATTGAAGTCTCTTGATTGTAAGTTTCTAGTCATGGCAGGCAAAGCTACTCTAATTCCGTCCAATTCCTTCGTCATCTTGACCTGGCATCCCAATCTAGAAGTTTCAGTCAAGCCAAAAGCCAAGTCCAACATATCATTTTCATCATCGTCGGGCTCTGGGATCTCATCATAGAATTCTGGGTCAACAATTATGTGACAAGTGGAACAAGCACAAGATCCACCACATGCACCTTCCATGTCCAAGTTGTATGCCTGGGCAATGTCCAAGATGTTATCACCTTCAGCAACTTCGTAAGTGAACTGTTTTCCATCTTTAGTTATAAACGTTATGTGTAGCTCTTCACCAGGATTTGGTTTGTGAATATGTCCGTGGAGCAACGAAGTTGATTGATGGAAGTTTCTTAAACCACAAATGTTCTTTTGGAGCACTAAACCCGAAGAACGTATTCTCATGAGACCAGTATGCGATTTCATGGAATTGTTTAGCACTCTGGAAGAGGCAGAAATGAGGTTTCTAAACATTTCGTTAAATGAAAAATTATGGAGGATCTGGAAGTCTAGATTCAAAAGCTTCAGAGAACTATTGTCAAATATGCAAATATAAACCGTTTTAAATGCCCCTTCTCTCTATGAGCGTATGCAGATACTACTAGCGCAGTATGTTGTTGTTTCTGGACTTCAAAAGCGGAACTTGGCTTGTTGTGAATTGTTCTTTCAGTTGTTCATCTAAAGCTGAGTTTGACACTTCGAAATTTTTTTCTGTCCTTCACCCATCAAAATTAATGCATACTCGCTTATCGGTCCGAGTAGGACGGACAAGGAGATAAAGATCGTGGGGATATTCGACTCCGAAACGGACCAGTGGCAGCTGTTTAAAGTAGTATGTAGTATAGTTAGTAAATCGAAGGGAATAATATTTCTATACTTAACCATTAAGTCCATCAGAAGAGTTTGTAGGTCTGTAAAGCAGACAAACCAATATTTAGTGAATGAACGGGGTAGGTAGCATAGCTTGCGATAGTAGAGAAATAACAAATATTGCCGACATTAATTAAGACCTAGAAACCAATCAAGAACGGCCAAGCAGTCATTGTAATTATTGTAGTACACTAAGTATATATTGTTCTGTATGTCAACATGAGTAAGCATAATTCAGTATACAAAAATAGTACACATAAGCACATTACTTCATAGAGACTAATTAAAGAATTAAAGAAAACATTTCATCATCACCAGAATTTGCTGGCCAACACCAAAAAGATAAGCAAGATCAACACACCAATTATGGCATAACTTATGAACTTGTTGGCTGTCAAACGACGGCTCATGGACTTCAAGGTCTGGATCGATTTATCTACATAACTGTCAGCAGTCAGAAGCGTATTTCTAGCTCCAGAGATCTGGTCTCTTTGTGATCTTAAGTCGTTGAGAATGTTCCCACCGATCGATTCTGTTTCAAGAGCTACTCTCTGGGAGTCTTTCAATCTTTGAGACGATCTCTCAAGCGAAGCGTTATTGCCCAAAAGTGTCTTTCTCTGTTGGTCTTGTAAACTTCCGGGTTCTACATCGTCAGTGTATCTACTACCAAATAACTCGTGTTTATCCTGAGAATCCAATAGCTGGTTCAACCGGCTTTTGTTGTCGTCAAGTTGCAATTTGTACTGACGTATCTTCGTGTTATACGACGATCTCTGATTAGTGGGCAAATTCTGCACTTCTATACCCATCTGGTCCAAAACCTCCTGACCTTCTTCGATTGCACCTTCAATTGCTCTTAAGTAGCTTTTTCTCGACTCTGAAAACTAGTTAGTATGTCCGATAGGTAATAAAGATAGTTTGATATCATTTAAATAGAATCATATCTCCGGAATTCAATGCAGACAATTATAATATGAATTCGTCATAATATAGGTACAATATATGTCCTATGGAGTTCAATGAGATTATATTGAATAGTAGAAATACCATACATATCGACATCACAGATTCTCTCCTAGCATATATATCACATAGATTTGCTTGTTCCATTTTGATACAATTTGCTAATATCAATCCATATCTTGCTATTCTTACTTACCTCCCTCGACAGCCGAGATCTGAGCCAACTTGGATTTTGCCTCCAGCAACGCCAACTGAAAATCGGACTCGTACGTTTCAAAAAGATCAGACATTCTAATTGCTAAAGAACACCATTATCAATATTTAATCCACAGCCTTCATAAGGGATCGAATTAAAAAAGATGTCCTGGTCACGTGATTTTCTCGAATGCCCCAAACACCATACTAATTCTACTACTCTATAATAGACAACGCATGCTTACTATCAAATGATATAAAAGAGATGAAATATAGAAAGGAATCTTTCGCAGCTATTTTAAATGTTCTTGCATTCGAACTCGTCACCAGAAACTTCGTCGTCGTCCTTCATTTTGTATCTGGAGAAGGCATCTTGGATCTGGCTCAACAAGTCAGCATCTACAGGACCATTGCCAGAGTCGAATGAAGTAGAAGACAATGTAGGGCCAAGTTCACTTAATTCCTCTTGGAAGGCATCGTTTGGAGCTAAACCAAAACCATTAGTAGGCATTTTTCTGGCAGCACTAAGTTTGGATTGGTTTTCTTGTTCTTCTTCGTCCAAGTCTAGCGCATGAACTGTCAAGTTCAATAACGACTTTCCTGACTTTCTTCTCATCAAGTTCCCTGGGAAAGGACCTGATTTAGGGTAGAATTGCTGGACGTCGTCTCCAGCTACGATACGTTCACTATCGTGTAAGAAGACAGACGATCTTCTATTGCTGGGAGTCTTGGGTGTCTTTGGAATTCTACAGGATACACCATTATCGTGGATCCACTTGGCTACAACCGCTGTCCAGCCACATTGGTGCGAGGCTCCTAACCCTCTTCCGGTATCTGCATCAAAGTACTCGAAAAAAGGAACATAGTCCTTAAAAAGAGGATCTTGATTAAGCAACTTATTGGTACCGTTACATGCTCTGTTTCCGTTCTCGTCTGGAAGGAACAAGTGCATCAACCGATGCTGAATTTCCTGAGCACATTGGGCCAAGTTCAAATAGTCACCTGATCCTTTAGGGCACTCTACCTTCAAGTCTGGGCCGTAGTACAAGTAGAAACGTTGCAAGGCTTCTACCAACAAGAAGTTAGTAGGGAACCAAATGGGGCCCCTCCAATTGGAGTTACCACCAAACATGCCCGAGTCGGATTCCCCTGGAAGATACTCTACTACATATTTCTGGCCATTGACGTCCATTTCGAACGGATGGTCCTTGTGGTATTTGGATAATGATCTGATTCCGTATGGCGACAAGAACTCGTCTTCGTTCAACATCCTATCCAATATGGCTATCAACCTATCCTTATCCACCAATGCTAGCAACAACCGTTCCCCTACACCACGGGTATCCATAGAAGCGATATTACGTTCAGCTATTGCTCTTCTCTTCGATGAGAACCACTCAAGTCTCTTCTTGAAGTCTGGGAACTTGTCCAATAACTCTGGTTCTAAAGTCAATGAGGCATAGAGAGGAATCAAACCTACCAAAGATCGGACAGGCAACGACTGGACACTGTTGTCGCTGTGGCGAATGGCATCATAGTAGAACAAGTCCTTTTCATCCCACAACGCAGCCGAGATGCCCCCTTCTTCACGGTGGGACATGGCATCAGCAATTAGGATGAAGTGCTCAAAGAACTTGGAAGCTATGTTCTGGTACACAGGTCTGGTTTTGGCTAACTCCAAAGCTATATTCAACATTTGCAACGAGAAGAAAGCCATCCAGCCGGTAGAATCGGCCTGTTCCAAACTGCCTCCAGTAGGCAAGTCTTCCGAACGGTTAAACACACCAATATTGTCCAAGCCCAAGAAGCCTCCCGCAAACACGTTGTTACCATCAGCATCTTTACGATTGACCCACCACGAGAAATTCAACATTAATTTGTGGAACACTTTTTCCAAGAAGTCAATGTCTTCTACTCCATACATTTTTCGTTCGATTTTGTAGATTCTATAGGCGGACCAAGCGTGGACAGGCGGATTGACATCGGAGAAGTTCCATTCGTATGCTGGAACTTGTCCGTTTGGATGCATGTACCATTCTCTCAATAACAAGTCGATCTGACTTTTGGCATAGCCGGGGTCTATCATGGCAAACGGAATGCAATGGAAGGCCGTGTCCCACGCAGCAAAGAATGGGTACTCCCACTTGTCCGGCAACGACAAGACATCATCAATATACAAATGGGTCCAGTCCTTATTTCTACCGTTAGCTCTGTTGATAGGGGGCTTAGGTGTGTTGGGGTCACCTCGGGACCAGTAGTTATGAACAAAGTGGTAGTACTGCTTCGTCCACAACAAACCAGCAAACGCTTGTCTTTGCACCTGTCTCAACTCGTCGCTAAGTGGCATAGGCGAGACCTTCCAGTAGAAGGCATCTGCTTCATCTTGACGTCTGGAAAACACCTGGTCCAACTCGTACTCGTCGATATCTTCCAAATTTCGAGTCAACTGGTACCGAATGGTGACGTAGTCACCGGGAGGAACTCCGCCGTTCTCTTCAAACGAGAAGAGAGCACAAGCTTTGGTTCCAAACCCTTCAGGGTTGATGACGCTTTTATCTTTACCAATGATGTAGTCGTGGAACGCGTCCTTCACGTAGGCATGTTTGTTAGGCTGGTCGTACAATCGTTTGGTGTTGGTCTCGTTTTCCGTGAAGAGTAACTGGGGCTCTACATCAGGCGAATGGTCGAAGTAGCCTGGAGCAGGCGCAAAAACCAAATACCTTTTACCAAACTTTGCATGGTCTACTTCGATTGTGAAATCGTCTACTTTACGCAAAATGGGCTTCTCCAAGTGGGACTCGTCTGTTCCCCAAGCCCAGGTGTTTCTCAACACCAAATGGGGGATGAGGTGCAACGGAGCAGTCTCGGGACCACGATTGTAGGCTGTAATCCGGAAGAACAACTCCTCGGGATCATTGTCACCTTTTGCCATTTCAAAAACCACGTCGAAATACTTGTTGTCGGCAAAAGCGTCTGTGTCGGTGATCTCGTACTCGTTCTCCAAACGCGATCTCTTGCCATTCTCTTCTACCAACTGTTTGTAAGGAAATTTTCCTTGTGGGTATTTGTACAAATACTTCATGTACGAGTGCGAAGGAGTATTGTCTAGATACCAGTACAATTCCTTCACATCTTCGCCGTGGTTCCCCTGCGAATTGGTGACACCAAAGGCCTTTTCTTTGAGAATATCATCGTGCCCGTTCCAGAGAGCCATGGACGTACATACCAACTGTCTGTTGTCACAGACACCAGCCAAACCGTCTTCTCCCCAACGGTACGCTCTCAGTTTCGAGTGGTCGAACGGAAAATCAGACCAGGCGTCTCCATCGTGGGAATAATCTTCTCTCACAGTGGCCCATTGACGTTCTCCGAGATAAGGGCCCCAAGTTCTGTACTTGGGATCTTTCAACCGGATCTCTTCCTTGGTCAATCTGTTTGGCATTATCAGCGAAAAAAGTTTCAGATGATCGGAGCCAGATGTGATTGAACTTGAAGTTGCAATTGAGCTGAATTGAGGCTAGGAAGCGCGTCTATTGAATCCTCGAACAGATACAAGAAAGTTAACTAGAGGAATGAGTTATAGAAGTAGAGCGACTTAGAACTAAAGATCTTATACTGATGACCATGGAAGTAGAGATTTCCATCCGGAACAAGGGCGATCGTTATCCAAGGAGTCTCCGCCTGCATCTATCCAGTGCAGGAGCCAGAATATTCCGTCTCTGTACAGTATGGAAGAGGATTGCCCCGACAGCGATGGACGGATTGTTTCCATTACATGAGGTGAGTGGGGCGGAAGAGGGCTATTGTGGACGACAGTGGTTTCCAGGACAATGAAGCTGGAGTTGGGAGTTCACTGGGAATTTAGGCGGCTTCTCTACAAACAAAAATCTGGTCCAGTGCTTTTTCCGGAAGGTTCTATAAATTGAACTTTTCAAGCTATACTGATAAGAGAAAAGGGATAGTCTACGCTAGATAGAATTTTCTACAATTTATAGGGCATTTCATAGCAGAACAACACATCAAACAGTATTGTTTATTCGAAGAGTCTACAATTCGATGTCTCTTTTCCGATTGTGTGTATGAATCGAAAGATCTGTATGGATTCCATACTTCCAGGCCATTGTTCTGAATTGCAATTTCATTTCTCCCTTACACAAATACTCTTAGCATTTTCACTCCTTCGGCAGATACCATCCACGCTTCTATTTTTCGTAGGCTATACTTGCGCTTCGTGCTGAGCCACATTAGTGTGACTCCACGGAGACTGTCTCGCTATTTCTTATCCAAACCAATGCTTGGAACCAGTCAAATACTGTGACTTTTGTACCACAGTGCAATTGCGTAACAACGGCACTTCGGACACCGTGTTCTACTCCAACAATGTTCATTCTCTAGTCATCTCGTCCCTGTTTGTGTCCTCGAACACGCTTCTATTATTGGCATTTCACGACCCTACTTTTGTACCCCATCTCGTTATCAGTAGAGCAATCCGAGATTTTTCAGCCATTCACGATTTCGGAAAAATCTCTGCACTACGAGATGATATTATTTCTTAGTAGAAAACAATAGCTAGTAAATTTGTTTATTGTCTGATTAATTATTATTAGCGTCCAAAGTACTTCTTCTCGAAAGGGCGGACCAAATTGTAGCCCACAAAGGCAAAGATCATGTTGAGCTCCCACGAGATGTCTCCTCCATACTCGCCAAATTTCAAGGCAATGACACCCTGGTACCACGTCTGGTTCATAGACAAAACTGTAGATGCGACACCAAACAAGAACCCTGTCAACCCCGCAATGCCCACTGGCAAGGTGCTTCTGTCTTCGAAGTTGCTCACATCATAGCCCTTGAACCCTCTTCTGTAGATGTAGTGCTCGGTTAACGAAATACCCAAGTAGATCGAAACATTGTAACCGATGATCGACAAGAAGTTGACCATAGTCTCTTCGAACACGTAGTAGGCTGGAATCGACAAACCAAGCGAAACAAAATTGCCGATGATACACCACAAGAGACGAGGCACCTTGGCGAATTTACTCCAGATCGACTGAACAGAAACAGACAAGGAGTACGAACCCGGCAAGTTGTTGGCGATACCAGAAAGCGCCAACAAGACGACGACAAATCGGTAGCCCTGGTTGGTGTTGTTGCCGCACAAGATCTCGTACACCAAGCCACCGATAGAGTTACTTTCAAAAGCAGCGCTGTAGGCGTCGTTGGTAAAAGTTCCCATGGCAATAGCTGCACCCAAAATGGCTGCGAAAATAAATGGAGTCGACAAACCAATTACCATAGCAGTTCCAACTTTCCACGGGGGAGTATTGGCAGGCATATACACAGTATAGTCTGCAGCTGATGGGGCCCAACCAGCAATAAATCCGAAAATGGTGGAAATGAAACTCAAGACATTACCTGCTTCTGCGGTTCCAGTTTGCATTTTACCCCAGGTGAAGGATCCAGATTGCGAAAACTTGGCAATGATAATCAAGTAAATGGCAAAGTTGGGAATCCACGAGTAACGTTCGTAGAGATGGATTGTCTTGTAGCCAAACACAGCCAAAATACAAGTAATAACTACAAACACCAAACATCCAGCCCAGGCTGGAATTGGTCCAACGGCAGTCAAGAGCTGAACGCAGGGAATCACGTTGACGGCATTCCATCCGATACACGAGATGACATTGAAGAAAGCAAACAATCTTCCCATGATGTTTCCGGTGAAGTAACGAGAGAGGATCTGCTGTCTGAGACCGAATCTCATACCAAAAGCAGAGTAGAACCCCACTGGAAGTGCTCCAACGATGCAGAAGAAGACAATACAGAGAACAGACGTTCTGAAATCAAGTGCAAACAAAGTTGGACCCAAAGCTCCAGTACTTAACGCTGAGATAGCTAAGTTGGGCGACAAAAACATACACAATGGAGATAATAATGAAGTGTCTACTCTCTTGTCTTCAGGCACTCTTTGGACTCCTCTGATTTCAGCATTGAATCTCAAGCCGATCTTGTCGATGATGTTGGTGGCCCCTTCCGCATTGGACGCTATGTCTGAGTCATTTCTCGATTCGTATACTCCCAATGAATTCTGGAATCCATTGACAATATTCTTTTCTTCGTCCAGTCCAGAATATGACATCGTAAAATATTCGTTAAAATTGATGTATTTTCTGCGGCAGACTTTTTTCTTGGTCGAAAACCTGTCAAGCTTAATAGAATAACTGATAGCTGACTTCAATGATAGAGAAATAAAACTGAATGATGAAGTAGCATAGAGTTATTACAGGTGGTGATAAGTAACAAATATATAGAGAGAGACTATCTATTTTTTATGTAATTTCTTCCATCGGAAAATTCTTACAATTGGAGCTCCGATAAGAATTTCTCATAGTGAACGGCTCTAATTTGAAAATTGTTTAAGGCAATTTCGTGCGGCCCATTTTCCAATCTTCCGAGATGGGGGAAACTCCTATATTGTGTCAACCAGCTGTGAGGCACTGCATCTGTCACAAGATGTTAGCATGTCAATGTGGGATAATAAGTGCCCCGCTTACAGTCTGTGGAGAAGATGTTGTATGAAAAGTTTCAATCCCCCAATCGTGGAGATTGAGCTGAAAATCTGAAAAGTCAATCTTTTTTTCCTTCAATTTGACACTACGAAACCAATATGGCTTAGTCCGTTAGTTTTCTTCCATAACTGCCTATGAACAGGCGAAAGAGGCTTTTACCCCAATTCAACTACTTATTATTTCGTAAAATTTGTATTAGATTAAATTAACTGAATTAAATTTTTATGCTATATTCACAAGATATTTAAATGAATGAATGCCGCCTATTTCATTTCATCGGCAGCTGCGGCTTTAGCAGCTGCTGCAGCCTGAGCCTTCTTGGCCATGGTCTTGGCGAAGAACATCAATACAAATGGTAAAGCGGCTGTTAATATCACAATCCAAATAATAAGAACAGCGAAATTACGTCCCATGGCACCCTTGTAAGTGTCGAAAAATACGACCTTAGTAAGCTCATAAGAGGCATGGATGGGCAAGGCATAACCGTATCTGAAAAACTTAGCACTCAAAGCAAGAGGAGTGAAAGTGGGAGAAATATTGACAATGACCCAGAACAACATCCAGAATCCCAACATTGGAGGGTAGAAGGCAATAAGCAACAAGCCCACGATTTCGTTGGCTGAACCAACAGCCCACATTGTCAAGAACGAAATCATCCAATAGACGAGGAATCCGGATTTTCCAAATGCCTTTGTGAAATCCACCTGGAAAGCCAAGGATACTAATGAGTAGAACAAACTAAGTACAAAGAACGAGATAATGGATGCAATGAAACGGTACGTGATGTAGTGGTGTTTCTTCAAGCCATACCTTGCTACTTCCTGGTGAATATCTGCAAAGAAGTTAAACTGGAAGAAAGTGACGATAATCATGTAGATCAACCCGACTTGGGAAGGAGCAACCAACACAGGATCAGTATAGGGTCTGAGATCAAAGTACGCTAAACTGATAGGAGTAGCAAGTACTGAAAGCGAGTTCTGCTGGGCCAAAACGTCAGTTTTGTTTGGAAGCTGTTCAACCAAATTAAGTAATACCGGAGTCTGTGCATCCAACCACAATTCCTCAATGGTTTGTACACTTGGAATTACATAACTGTTCATGTTAAGGAAATCCCTTCCAGTCTCGTAGATGCTGATCACTGAGTTGTTGGTGATATTGTAGTTGGTGTCACCCGTGAGCAAAGCCTGGTACAAGTTGTAGGTGGCATTAGGCTTGACGTAGATCGACGACCAGTAGCGTTGGTGGTGGATCTGTCTTTCAATTTCCTCTTCAATTGTATTGTTATTGCTATCGGCCAATTGCTGGAATTCAGAAGTATTATAAATTATCCAGTCACCATGGAACTTGGCTACCGGGTCCCTCAAAATCGCTCTGAATTCGTCTCCGATGTATGGCAGAATACCATTTACTTCTTCGTCTTCAATCACAACCAACATTCGCAAGTTCCTGAGACGGTCGAATCTGTTGTACATAGACCCCCAATAAATTGAAAATATCCCCAATACAAAAAATGCCATCAAGAAGTACACGATACCGAACCTGAAGACCAAGCTTTGTCTTTTGTCCTTCAACTTTTCGTTGAAGAACGACACACTGGTCTGAACCCGCTGCAAAACTGACTGCTGTCTGGAAATGGGGGGTCCCACAGGCTCGCCGTCTTGCTGTTCAATTGCATCGTCATTGGCACCGTCATAGGTTTCGATGCGGTGGTTTTCCAAGTCAGTCTGTTGTTGTGTGCTGCTGCTGGAGTCGTAGGCCAGAAGCGACGACCGTTCCTTTGTCTCGGTGTAGTTGTCAGTGGACATGGTAGTAGATTGTGAGACGAGGCTGTTAGGTACACTGGAGTATTAGTGTGTAGTGAAGTATTAGTGTATCGTGACAGTAAAGCCAGAAAAGGTAGATGATTTCGCAGTAAATCGAGTGGTGGTCTTCCGCAAAACTATACCTAGGTGAGGGTGATAATCGTTAGTCTGTAGTCTCTCGAGCACTGTAGTTGATACTATTACAGCTCAAGCGTGGTAGGTACTGGTAGTTGATTCTTCAATGGTATTTTGAAATACTCCATCTGGTTTATTCGTGATCATCGCCATATATATATACTTCTCCAGATCATCCAAAATTAAGCTTCCCATATCCGTACAGCTCTCTATACATTACTCATCGTCTATACATTCCTGATGTGCTGGAGTCAGCATTAGCCAACCTGCCCTAATAATCACCCTACTATAATCTGATGGACATCTTTGGTCCCTAACCTCGTGACGGCGTTGGTTTCCCCTTTAGGAAAGCACCCCCGGCAGTATTTCCGCCGGGGGACGCAATCGCGCGCAACTGGCGGAATTACCGCTTTGGGCGTCCGGATGTACCTCAGATTGTCATATCGAACGGCTGACTCTGGGACGACAAAACGGGTATAAGACCAAGTTCACAAACATACCTGCCCGAAACGGCAGTTGTTATAGCCGTCGGGGAATACCAGACCATTTCGCATATAGGCTGTCGCAAATAAGTCCCAGCCACATATACGTATGGTAAGCCACTGGATAAAGAAAGAAAAGCAAGATGCGATTACTAAATGCTGGTATTTTTAATGGTTCTACAGAGGATTGCTACCGTATCGCCTTCCTGCTCCTACCATCTGGCAATTGAGAAGTATCGTAGTGGTCCCCCTCTCCCGTGCTTACAAATGGCTCCGTAAATGGTTCGGACTTCGGACTGTTCTCGTTCCATATTTTTCACTTTGTCGAATACTTGGTCGTCGAAATAATTTCAACTCTGCAGAAACCTGTCTCCTCTTCGCGAGCCGGTAGACGTATCCAGTGGTTCTTGGCAAACATACGAATTCTTTCGCCGCCATCTGTCTCCTACTAGCTCAACTTTCATGAACTTTGTAGTCGACTATTCTGTATGGTAGCGCGCGTGTACATCCGGCTCAGCGTCTCGGTTCCGGTCCGAGCCTCCAGACTTTTCTGATTCGATTATTCAAGCCAAGCCGGAGTTGCGCTATTTTGTGTGGAATTCAAGAACTGTGAAGTACGCGTCTTCTAGTACTTTTGTAGCTGCCCACCGTGTCCAGCTGCTAAGCTGCTGCTTGTCTGGCTGAAATGGCGCACACTGGATCCACGGCCAAGTTTAACTACGCTTAAGGTACTAGGCTCTCTGTCACATGCACTCTCTCACGTGACTAGCTCCCCAACGAAAAAAATCGTTCAAGAAATCTAACTGTATTACCAACTTCAACCACAACAGACGTAGACGAATCCAATCAATCGGCTCACTCCTGTCGACAGCTGCTGGTGCTAGGTCATCTATATTGTAGAAGCTGTACTGGAACGTGCACGTGCTTTTTCCGAGATCCCACCCTTCTTTTTGTGTGTTGTCCTGCTGAACTCTCCGCCATAGTTAACGAGGTCCCATAGTAGGAAGTTTTCGCATAGTTAAGAACCTTCCTATAGTTAGCGAAATTCTCCATACTTTCTCAATAAAACTCATTTGGTGAGGATTGTTGCTTCAGAGTATTCACGTTTTGCATCCGTCGTGGATCTGTCTCCAATCTATTATTTCAGGCATAGCTATTGTATCGGAGTGATTGACTAAGCTGACTATCTAGTATTATCGTTGGATTAGCTAAATTGGTATTGCCAGTGTGGTATTCTGAGATCAAGACTGACCGGATTACAGAAACTCATAGTTCACTCTCAATCATTGTATCAATTGCAGTAGTTGATTGTATAAACAGTTTTGAATCGTATTGTAACACTAATCTGATTCATTCATAGACTACTGTCTACGTCATCTAGTATATTTGATCCAGAAATAAGTGAACAGTGCTCGCGTCAATAGTATACTTTTGAAAGTTACAGCATTGAATCATTGATATTTCTTCCTTGGCGATCAGTCATTGCAAGTGAATTTCCTTTTTATAGGAATCTTTCGCTTTATCGAATTTGTTTTATTGCATTTTGTCAATAACCATTTTCCAACTTTTCCAACTTTTGCAATCGTCCCAAAGATTGCGAATTCATCTAATAGATCATACTGATCCAAACTCACGTTTAGATCTCTGTCCCTATGACCTCGCTGACAGCTACTACCACCATTAACCCTTCTGTCACTGACGTCAACCATGCTTCGCCTCAGTCAGTCCACAATGGCAATATGACACATGCTTCTGGAGAAGACGGTACGATTTCTGCCTCCAACGGAACTACGGCTGTTGCACAGGCACCATCCAAGGCTTCTAGGCACAATAAGCGTCTGGAGCTAGAAGCACTTATCCGCGAGTTTCAGAACAAGTTGGGTAACGACTGGGAAAAGTACCATGAGACGTTAAGTTTGTTTTTGATAGGGAAACTTTCGCGTACAGAACTTTTAGCCACCATAAAACCCATACTAAAGGACAACTTAATCCGGTACCACAATAAGTTGTTACTTTTGAACTTTGCCAACTCGTTGAAGGACGGGCCGCTCGACTATCTGAATGAGTTTTCTTCGTTCTGGAACAAGAAAGCTCAAAAATCGTCCAAGGTAAAGTCTACACAGTATGAGAAGTTCAAGCAGAATATCATGGGGTTGCCTATAAAGGAACGTAGAAGAATAAAGAACATTACTAGAGATAGCGGCAAGAAGGGAAAGCTAAGTGCAGGTATCACTTTGGCCAGACATTCCTTATTGCCCAAAATACCCATGATCCAAGACAAGGAACAGCAGCAATTGCAGGTTAACAACTTGGTCCAATGGCAGCAGGATGTTGTCAACGGTATTAACACACCTATTGCTACGCAGAACTACGAATTGCCGGAGTACGATAACTTGTCGAGACGTATATTGATGACCATGCGAGAACATGGACTTACTGGAGGACTAAATGCCTCTGTGCTAGAGATGATATTGCTCGGATTGGAATCCCATCTCAAGAGCATCATCGACAGCGCCATTGACGTGGCTAAATACAGACACAACAAATACACCAATAACGATTATATTCCACTTGAGTCTAACAAGCTGCACGATATTGGATTAATCAACAAAAAGCGTTCATTTGAGGACATGGAAGCAAACAGCTCTAAGGACATCACTTTGAACATAGAAGACTTGTACAATACCTTTGAGATGTTCCCCCATCTTATAGAACCCTGTGCTCCCAGATACAGACTTGCTAATGTTATGCTTGAGAACGACGACATGGTAGGTAAGCAACTGGACTACGACTTACCTCCAAGGCTCGAAGTATTCCCTGTTACCAACGTAACTACTTCGACAATTGCAAACACCAAAGCACCGGAACAAATCAAGGCCGAAAACACAACAAAGTCGAACCCAACGTCTGATAAACACGAAATTCCAGATAAAATCACTATGAATGGCTCATTGAAGGTAGAAGGTGGAACAGAGAAAAATGCTACTGACTCCAAAACTGCTGCAACTGTACATCATGCACAAGTTCCAGGGCCCGATGCTCATATAGGAACAACTGACGAATTGAAATGGGTTTTGCATGATCTAATTTCGACAATGTAAGATCATATATCCACAATCTGTATCATTTTTAAAACACTACTATTGTTAACCTATGTATTATTATTCTGATGTATCTAGACATGGTCAAACTTTCCGTTTATAGGGCAAATCAATAGAACTTAGAACTTCCAATGTATTCAAGAGCTTGAAACTCTGTTCGGATTCTAGCACCGTATCGCCAACAAAGAGACACTTGCTTTGGCGGGAACAGAACTGGAGAATCTTGGAGAATTTAGACGATGTAAGCGACGAAGGTTCTGATACTAATGCGCTTAGTAAGTCGACCTGGTCATCCGAATCGGAAATATCTATAAATGTCAAGTTGCTTTCAATATCCCTTACGTTGTTAGATCTGTCAATTGTAATGATATGTATTCGAATTTTAGCGTCTTGTGGATCCTCGACTATTTGACTCAATACTTTCGAGAATTGATTTATGTCATCAATACCAACAAGCATCTTCTGAGATTGAATTTCACTCAAACTGTTCTCGATGTTTTCAAATACTAGTTCTGTATTTGAGTCGAGAAGATCAATTAGCAAATCGTTTCGCAAGCCTATACTTCTAAAATTGTATGCGAACGTCCATGCTGGTTGAGTAGAAGCCTTTTGTAAGACACGCTTGAAGCTATTTATTATGGAGGTGTTCACTCCAATATGATCAGGTGTTCCAGAGAATACTATTGTCACATTTGATCCTCTAGCAGATTCAGTAGCCAAACATTCAAACTCTTGCGCAATTGATTCGGTCTTAGTTTCAGGATCAAATACTTTATTGAAACGAAATAGTCTGTTATTACAATATATCTCATTGTTTTGAATACTACGTCCCTTGACATACACTCTGATCTTACCCTTGTAGTCCATAATTGAGTTCTCCAATTTTCTCCGTTGCTGTTCATGTTTTAATAACTTATTGTTTGCCTTAGAATATTCATACAACGCCGATTGTACAAGACTCTCCTTGCATTCAGTCTTTTCCTTAGCTAAATTGAGCTCTTGTTCCACAATCAGAAGTTCTTTCAAGAGAGATTCTCTCCTTTCGACATAACTGTTCATATTGGCTTCTTTATTTACGATTGCAGAAGAAACACGAGCTATTTCGTATTCTGACTTCTTTGTAATCTCACCTAATTCGTTCAACTCGGAAGCAATTTTGTCTCTTTCGGACTGCTTCAAATTCAATGTCAATTTAATCTTCGAAAGTTCTTCCTGTTTGGGTTGTATTTTCTGGTTTATTTCTTGCTCTAATTTCTCAGACTCTTCATTATATATTGTGGTCCATTTAGTTTTCTCAATTTCTAGTTCATTCTTCGATTTCTCGATTTGAGTTTCTAATTCGTTGATTTCATGTAGTAATTTGTCGTCCTTGAAAGATTTTGCTTCCTCAATCTGTTCCTCCAATTCGAACTTGACATCATTGAGTTTATTGTCCATTTTCATTCTGTACTCTTCAAGCTCCAAATTGACAAGCTGTTCCAGTTCAGATACAGTCTTGACGACTTTTTCTTCTACAAATGCACGTTTTCGTTCCTCTGCCTCTAATTCTATTGTGAGTTCTACGATTTCCTTCTCCTTCTTATGCTTTTGTCGCCTTGATTCGGCTAGATCTTTGTGGCATTCGCCTTCTTCTTCCTCTAGAAGACGCAACTCATTATTGAGCTCTAGGATCTGGTTTTCAAGATCTCGTTGTGCATTTTCTTGAATGCTTCTGTACCAGTCGTCATTGTGAACAAGGGCTGGTCCTTTGTGTAGTAATCCATCATGAGCACTGGAAGCTTTCAATCGGGCACTTACTGATTTCATTCTACGAAGACTCTCTTGAGGAGTCAATTTAGAAACCAATTTTGGAGGTGGCGGTATCGAGGTAGGTTTAAGCAGTCGTCTATTAGACAAGATTGTAGTATCAGAGTTCTTCATCATCTTGTCACTCTGAGGAATGCTGGCTAAGTCGAATCCTAACAGATGCCTCCTCTTTGGCTTTATGAAGGCGACGTCATTAGTTTCCGTCACAGTGTTTGTGATTTCGCTGAGCACACGTTTCTGTGGAATAAGCGATTTTCCACGGCTCGTCTGTTGTAGTTCTGACATATTTGAAACTGATGCCAAACTAGTATGAATATAACTTGTAAATGTGATATAAGTTCTGGAAACACAGAAAATTGACGAGTTCTTCTGTACTTTTTTTGACTGATAGTTCATATATATGCTGCTAACATCTATAGCTATCTATGGAGTCTAGGTGATGGTTATTGATGGTACTTCATGTGTTTTTCACTTTGGGAGGAAAAGTGAAGTTTACATATTTGAAACGTAAGTGCACTTTCCAAAACGTAAACATGCTACTGGAAATGCGCAATTTTGAAATGTGCCAAATCGAGAGATTCTGCAGATACTAATTACTGCGAAATTGTAGCAATCCACTGTAAGTGTAGAGAGGAAATTTTAGCTCTAGGTAGACTACTAAGGAACAATTGAATACTGAAGAATAAACAAAAAAAGGTGTTATTCTGGTTTGTTTGGGCAAAAGTCTGAGTTTGGTGGTGTTGTATTTATTCTTTTTATCCATAATTTTACCCAAAAATTCTGTAAAATCAGGATTCTATGGTTTCATTCACAGTTCATACTGAATAATTAACTTTCTATTATCTATCTATGCTCTATTTACATCTATTTGTTCCATAACACACTCTTCGAAGGAACTCGTCTCGATGTCTTTTTCCTTGTTGATCAATGTCCCCTTCTCGTCGTTAAACTGTATAATTATGAACACCACTGAGAACACCACTCCCAATACAGCAACCCCAATGCCGAAGTACAACGCCGAACGGTAACCTTTGAGAATATTTGTGTGCTCTGACGTTTCTGTCTCCACTGTACTGGATATCCCGAGAAAAAGTGAAACACCATAGTTGATAACTGTAGCAACAAGCGATCCTGCCATGCCTTGGTTTGAAGCTGGTAAATAGTCTGAAAGGATGATGGACGCAGCTGGAAAACTCATATCCATCGCCCAGCAGAGAATGAACATTTGTCCCATCGTAAGTTGGAAGTACGACTGATTTACTGGCGTTACAGAAAGCATGAAGCAGCCAGCAGTGAAGCAGACGGCTGAAAAGCAGATTATGTAGGATGGCTTGGTTCTCGAGATAATGAACGAGACGAACAACGATGCCATTATTCCAAAAACTAAAAATGGAATATATGTGAGACTAGTCATTATTGGAGTGTAATGTCTTAAATTTAACATTATCTTCCAGTAGTAGTATTGCCAAACCCCAAACGAACCCCATCCCAAACTGACACTAGCCAATACAAGACCAATTTTAACGGTGAAAATGGATTTGGGCAACAATGGATGCTTCACAACATTCAATTGAAGGTAGAAGAATAACACGATCAGAAGAACCGAAACAATGAGCAATGCAATAATGTAGGGAGAAGACCACCCTACAACTGGACCTTGATTCCAAACAAAATTGAAGAGGATCAATCCGACTATACCAACTAAACTGCCAATGACGTCAAGTTTTTCCCACCCTTCTGCTACAGTATACTTTCGTGGATTTAGATTATTGGGAATCATGAAAACCAGAAAAAGTCCAACAAGTCCACTTACGATTGCAAGGGCCCAGAACTCCCATGGCCACCATCCTTTCTGCCCAATTACGGCAGCCATTAGAGCACCAATAGTTGCCCCCGTTGGACCATTTGCTCCAACACAGCCAAATGCAATATTCTTTCGAGATCCATTTGGGTAGATGTTTCCCAAAATACCCATTCCACAAGGAAGTACCAAGGCGAAACCAATTCCTTGAAAAGCACGACTTACGATGAAGAACGTCACTGAATTAGAAAACACCGACAATCCACAGACTAGTGACCACAAGGCAGCCCAGAACCATCCGATACAGAAGACTAGCTTAAGACCAAAGATATCTCCTACTTTTCCGCTAAGAAGAATAAAAGTCCCTATGGTTAAAGCAAAGGAGCCCATGAACCAAACCGATATGGATTGGTCTATTTCTGAAGAGTCCAGAGCAAATGAGTTGAGTACAATATTCATAGTACTCAATACCATAGTAATACCAGCTTGGGAAAGTAGCTGGCCCATGCATACTAGGGCTACTACTACAACTTCATGGGTTACTGAAGTGTAATGAACTGGACGAGGATCCATTGAATTGGCTGAAAAGTTCGAAAAACTCCCAAATAAAATCTACCGAATATCTACATTCTTACAGAAGAAGTGGGCATTTGCTTTTATGTCCATCTATTTATACTTTGCATAGCATCGACAGCTTTCGCCAGGTTCCGGGCAATTGCTGATAGATAATCGTGTTTATGCCGTAGATAATCATAGATCCATACCGCTGGCGATGAAAATTATGTATATGTAGGATATTGCCCCCAATATGGAAAATCCACTATTATAGGCCCGACAAAGAAGTACCCGTGCCGCAGTAGTCACCAGAATTGGAATTGCCCTAAGTAGAATCGGGATACCGGTTGAAAAGTTCTAGTCTTTTTGATTCCGTCATTGATAATGAATTGTCACAAGATCATGAAGATTATATCTAGTACAAAGGGTAGAGTAGACGAAGATGTATGTGCTAGCGTTGAGGTGGTTGGAAAGTAGATTGCAATATTTTCTCGCGCAAGTTGCAACCATATAGATAATCTGTCTATATTAATGAGATTGCGAGAATTCTCTTACAATATATACTATGTTAAGAGCTCTTTCTAAGATAGGCTAAGATACTTCGAAACAAAATTCTTCTACTAGATCACTTCTTGTGAGCACTACTCTTTTTATTGATTTATAAAACAGGTAAGTTATATTAAACGCTCCCCAAGTGAGAGACAACACAGTTCAAGCACCAATTATTCGTTGGCCCGATCATGAACGATAGTCTCGAAGGCTAACGTTTCAAGATCAGCACATTCGAATACCAACAACTTCCTCGACTTCTGGACATCTTATCTGACCAACCCAGAAACATCACCATTGGCGGGAACTCCAACTGGCAACTCTCTCTGAGATCTGGAAATTTGTCTCTGATTATGTTCAAGATAAGCTGGCTATTGAATCAACGATGGTAGGGATGATTCTTTTTGCCCCGGGCGTCATCCTTTTCGAAAGCATGAACATCAGCCTTGACAACATAACGGACTTACGCAAGGATTCTCGTATTCACATCCACCCGCAAATTGCAAGTAGATTGAAATGAATTGAGTTACACGTCTACTGTACTTCAAAGAGGCTTTGGAACAGAATAAACTGTAATCGGCACTGCTAGATCCGTTCTTGGCAACAGTCATGATGTTCAGAATTTCTTGGTGACATCTGAAGCCATTGTTGGAAGTGCTCTCGGCCGTATTGATATGCAAAATACCAATTTATTTTGCAAGCTAATGACAGCTTGAAAGTACCTACTTCCGTTGGAGTAGCGATAGTAGCAATGCGCATCTTTTATTTTCCATCTATTTTCTCGCACTTCCAGCTAAAGGGGCTACAAAGCCTATTAAATTGGAACTTTACGGCTCTCTTCGATCCACCTACATTTGTTCGATATATGACCATTTCTTCCTAATTCTTCTCTTCGTGTGCTAAGATAATCCACTTTGAGTACTATTTCTTGTTTGATACTGTTGCTCTATATATTGTACTGTTCTTGTTGCTGCTCTATTGCATTCACGTCAATTAATCTCCATAACATACTGACATTGACGCGGCTGCATCGTCAACAGCAAATGCGCCAGAGAATGTGACACTATTGGCTCTTTCATAGTGTGAATACTGTTGAAAATCTGTTGTTGGCTAGTATTCGGTATCAATTGAAGAAACGAAGAGACTGGAGAAATTGGTCAGTTTCTATAATAAATCCGGAATTGCTGATTTTCCCCATGGTTTCGTTCTCCTTGATGTCCTCCGACTGTTTAAACTCAATGGGCGACAACCCATTATGTACCACGTTTCGTATATAATAGACTGAATACAACTCCCACAAGATGGCCTGCAAATTGTCGATGTTGTCGTCGCTAACAAGCACAAACTTCAATCGTGTAAGCGACTCTAGGTAGTGTGCTCTATATGGGCCGATAGTAAACGACTTGAGGGCATTTGCCACAGCGGTTTCAGCTTCTGACTCCAGGTCTATAAGCTTGGCCGAGATGGTCTTGAGCGAATAGAGTATACCAAATAGCAACTTGGAGGCATTGGAGTCGTTGTTTTTATTCACCTGACCCACTCCAGAGGCATTCGTACTGTCTAGATGCGTGAACTCTCTGTTGTAGATGCAATTGCAGTGTCTGTCGAAGATAAAGAATGAATATATCGTCATGCCAAATGTGTTGGAAACTTAGATCGGTGTGTGCTTTAGTATGAAAAATAGCTTGTAGCCCACGCAATTGCTGGATGTAGACGACTGTTCTGTTCTCGTGGTAGTGGTTGTGGCTGGAGCGGTGGTTAACCTCCTCTGTACTATTGTTGTTGCATGTTTCATGAACACTGGATTCAAACTCGAATTATTGATCTCAGTGTTCCAATCTGGATTCGCATCCTGCATGCAATCAGACTGTTTTGTGAATTTGCTCATCTCACTATGAGCTTAGTATGCGGATTCAAACGCCATGGCGTGGGTTTCTGCCATGCGATATTGCTCAGACAAAGCGGAAGATCACATGTGCGACGCAGAACCGGGCTGGTGTATGTGGCAGGTGTATTTTCCAAATAAACTCAATTAGATCTCTGATTTTCCACGGAGTCTAACTGTGACATTTTCGCGAGATTCTCTTCAGTTTAAGTTGCGCTCTATGCGCATAACTACTCTAACCTCATAACCCAGCCATAACCACCAATGACTAACCGTAGCCACGGATACGAACCCAACATACTACTGCAAGTCATGACGCTGAGTCATTGCCTAACTCGTCGCTCCTATTCTGCTCGTAGCGTAGCAGTGTCAGCCCACAGCAGTTAGCTGACTCAGAACCCGTTGTGAAAAATCGCGTGATCTGGATCACGTGAAAATACCGAATCCAGATCCCGTTGCCAGATCTCTTCCAGCACGACACGGCCAGGCAATGCTGGTTGGTGTCGTGGCAATGTCGTAACAAAGTCCAGCAAGGTTGGCTGTGGTGCTGCGTGTCTGTGGAGACACTGGATCTGGAAAAGGTGGAGCTGACTCCAGCAACTTTTCAAGCCCAGGGAACTCCAGCACTGAAGATACGGCTGTGGCAGAGGAAGTACATGTCCATAGTCGGAAGTCACGAGCCACCATCGAGTCCAGGGTCGGCCCAGCTGCTGCACTGTGGAACAATCGAGATCATTCGTCTTTCCCGAGTATGGAAATCGACTATGGCTAAGACTGGCTAGTCGGGTTTGACTGTGTCACGTGAGGTGAGCAAAATGTGGAGATTTCTTCTTTTGAGTTTCATAACCACCACCACCACAACAAAATGCACCACCACAACCGGAGTGGTTTTGTGACACTTCTGGCTGTGACTAACTGATTCTGGCTTGCTATAAGAGGAAATGGATTTCCTGAAGATTGGATGGTTATGTTGTGTTTATCACAAACAAGTGCTATACTCCTCCAGCTACAAACTCGACTGTATCCGCTAGCGACTGCTATTTATTGCTCATTCTTCTAATTGCTACGACCCAGAGTCTACTCCTGGTTGCGAATTCCATAACCACTATACTTGCACCAGCAAATTTTCATAGCCACACATTACAATGTCGAATTACACCTACTCCGAGCAAGAAGTCCTTGAATACTCCGACTACGAGGACATCTTCGAGTTCAACATCAACGACGAGGACCACATTGAGGTCGCTGAGGTATCCACACCGGCCACCTTGCCAGACTCGCCTCTCTTGACCCCACAGCATTTGGGCTTGGAAAAGTCTGACTACAGCTCCACCAGCTTGCTCTACGAATGTGCTTTCTGCAAGCAGTCGGTGCTACGCAACCACAATTGCCTAGCCTACGACGGCGACTTGGACTTGTCCGTACAGCACAACAACCAGCTCATCCAGTCCAACTACAGAAAGTGGCTCTTCCACAATTCTCCCCCCAGCCTGGCGTACTCGGGCCTCGAATCGAGCTTTGAGTACTAATCTTGTAGCATGACACAATTTCTTATGAGTTCCGGGTTTGCATTGGTTTTGGGTACGGCTGATTGTTGGGTTGCAGTTTCATTTCACTTCATTTCATCATCTTTTAGGTTAGGTTAAAGGTTCTTAATACATAGTAATACATTTTAGTTATCACAAACACGAAAACTGTAGCAATTTCACTGGAAAATCTTTTTCACTGTTTCTCCATAGCTGCAGCGTGCCTGCGGCCCAACTCTTCCATGCATCACTATTCCAGGTCGGATAATGCCTCATGCTAACTTCCCCAGATCAGTATGTTGTTTATATCACATGTGATACAGATCACGTGGATGTGGAAATTTCATCTCTGGCCAAGCTCTTGTTTGACTCTACTCCAACTTCGGCTTATGTTTTGGTTTCTGTGTCCGCTTTGGTTTGTTGCAGCCAGTCGCAGGTCACAAACTTTTGGTCCGCTCATCCGTCTGCTAGAGCGAAAAAGTCACCCAACAAGCATTGTGTGATCTTCTCCAGCGGAGTACTTGATTCGTCTATAGTATAAATCTTGAAAAATTTGTTGTCGGTTAAATTCATTCTTTTCTAATAGTATTTCATCATCAATTTCCTCGTGCCGTTCTCACCCCAGGCACATATCTCCCTCTTTTTTCTATCAGCGGCGACATTGATATGTCTAATCTCGTCTGATTCTGATTGGAGTTCACAAGTAGAAAACAGTTTGACTATACCTCAAGGTGTGCTCTTTATGTTAGGAGTGATGTGTATAAACTCGGTGGAATTACGACATATTTGGATGGAGCCCTGGCAAAATCAAAGTGAGTACTATAATGACGACATACGTTACTCACAAGTTGCAACTTTCCTTGGTAAGTGCATGGTTGAGTTTGCTGCGTTTGGACACTTGATCGACTGGAAGAAACAGGCTCAAACACTGTGATCATATGCACACCACCAACGAGTTCAGAGAGGGAGAATTGATCACTGGATGTAGACAGCATATCATGAGCTTGGTCTATTCATATGAACGATAACGTAAATAGTTTAATTGACGATTGGGCTGGAAAAAAAGGGGAACGGGATAGGTTTCCGTTACTCCAGACGAGTACCCTGCTAACCCATACTTGCGTGTAAGTAGAGATCAATTTCTTGTAGTTTACAATTACAACTCCGTAGTAAAGGTTTGCTTGAATATCTCCAGTATTCACAATCTTTCAGAATTGTATGGATTGTCTCACTTGGATTCGTGTCGCATTTTGTGTCGCATTCTCCTTTCTAGTCAGATAAACGTTGATCTCCTACTACGGAATAGAGAATTCCAAGTCGCCGAGATAATGTTAGGAAATGTTGTGAATATACTTTTATACATAAATATTAAAGTCTCTAATTAGTATGTACCTGATACTATCCTATTATTAATGTTTTTCCCAAGTGTCTAGCAGAAAAACCGGAACACCTTATAATACATTGGTTTGGCTTGAAAGCTCAACCTCTCTTCGGCAATCTCTTGCTTTAAGGCCTCCATGTCTATCTGTCTTCTTCCAGTGTCGATATCTATTTCTTTAGCAGTGAGCCAAAATTTGGTCAATGGTACCTTCATGTAGATTTTGGCGTAGACCTTGTGACATAAGTAGAACAAAATCAACACAGGTAATCCCAAGTATATGGTCAAGAAACTCTCCCAATCAGCCTTGTGTTTACCTGGTGGGAACAAAGCTGCCCAGAATTGTAATCCCAACACAGCTATGATGCAAATGATGGCGTACCATGACACCCACACTGGCGAAGTGTAGACAAGTTCATCTTGAGGAAGTCTGGCTCTGACACTCAAAGCTCGGCGGAATCTCAAGTGGCAGATATTGATCGACAAGTACGTGAACAAGATACTGAGACCAGACAAACTCAAGAGCCAGTTGAAAATCTGAGTTGTTACACTGGGGCCAGGGATAGCTACCAAGAAGGCTAACAATCCAAAAGCAAACTGGACCAAAAGCCCAGCCATGGGTCTTCCCTTGCGGTCTATGAAGTTCAAAATAGATGGACCTTGTTTCAAGGCTCCAAGTGCACATAATGCACGTGAAGAACCGTACACACTGGCATTTCCCACTGATATCACAGTGATGATAATTACGATGTTCATGATAGTGGGTAATGCTCTGATGTTGGCGTTTTTGATGGCAATTACAAATGGAGAGGTGTTAATATCAACTCCAATGTTACTGGCCTTGGTATCTCTTCCCAATAATCTCTCATCCGTATAGGGCACAAGCAATCCGATCATTACAAGCGAGCAGATATAGAACACAAGGATACGGTAGAAAATCTGTTTTCTGGCGCTGTTGATCGATTTCTTAGGCTGTCTACTTTCTACGGCGGCAAGCGCAAAGATCTCTACACCAGCATAGGCAAACGAGGCATTGGCAATGATGAAGCAACATTGCTTAAATGGCTCTTCAGTGTTGAACAAGCCTCCTTCGGGTTTGTGCCAGTACTTGCCTCCAATATATGGTTGTCCAGGTACACCCCCGGTGACGATAACGATGGACAAAATGTTGAAACCAATGACTGCGATAATCTTGATGATACTGAACAAAGATTCAGCCTCACCGTAGCCTTTTACACCAAACAAGTTGATCACCACGATGACTACGTAGAAGATAGCGACATATGCAGCCGGATGGACGTCTGTATTCCAATACGAGAACGTCATCGAAACTGCTACAAGCTCTAGAGGCATGGTCACCAACCATTGCAAAGCATAGTTCCAGGCTATAGCGAAACCACACGAGGCATCTACGAAGAGAGTGGTGAATGTGACGAAGGAACCGGCAATAGGAAAAGCTGTTGCAAGTTCTGAAAGCGACGACATAGTTGTAAATGTGATGGATCCTATCACGATCCACACCAAGAGCATTCCTAGCGGGCCAGCATGGCTCAAGGACAGAGCCAGACCAATGAAGAGCCCAGTACCAATAGCACCACCAAGGGAGATAAGGGTCAAATGACGGGTTTTCAAGTGTTTTGAAAGAGGAGAAGTTGCTGTGACCAAAGCCGCTCTTTCGAGCTCTGTAAGATGTGAATAGTCGAATTGTGGATGGTTGGGGTGGAGGGCCAGTTTGTCTGAGGCAAGGGTGTCTCTGACTATGAGATTCAGAGCCTCGCGGTTTCCGATGTCGTGGGTCTCCTGATGAGTTCCAGACTCAATATTGTATATGGGTGGTAAGACCGAGTAGTCGAACGGCTTGAACGAGTCGACGAAGTCGTAGAACAAGTCTTTGGGATGGTAGCTTCTGGAGTAGACCGAGTATTCTGAGTACTCTGAGCCAGAGTCAGAGTCAGAGGAGTGGCTCGATGCTAGTGAAGACACTATGCCCTCTTCGTCTAGCGACGAGTTGCGCGGCGAGGTATGGTAGGCTGCGGGCATTTTCTCTACCATAATGGAAGTTATGGCTGTGTATTAGATATGCAAATAGGAGAAGGTAAAAATGGGAAATGCGATGGTATTATATTGAATTAACTGCTGAAGTAGCGGTCAGACGGGGATCTGGGGCGTTATAATGGGCAAGAATAATCTGTAGGGAATGTAGGCGTTTTACGTCGTAAATGTAGGGAAACACGAATGGAAGTCGAAAGGCTCGTGTTACCAAGTGTGACGATTTATAAGGATCTCTAATTTATTGAAAAGTCTTGGAGTCACACTTGATATCTGCGGCCACAAAATGCACCTATACAAGCGAAAAAATAGCAATGGTGATACTTGATGTCACCGTGGAGGCAGATCAGACGATAAAATAGACGAGCAATGTGAACAAACTAGGACAAACTAGTAGGACTAGGAAGAAAGCAATGTGGACCAGCGCTGGTGGGGCCATCCGACTTCAGGAGCGAAAACACTTCGTTTAATATGGAACTGTTTGGGGCTCATTTGTATTTTGAACGGTCCGATTCCTACCAAAGCTCTGCTAGACTTCCAGTCGTTCCCACGGCTACGGCTCCCCTAATAAAGTGAAAATTTTCGTGAGGGGCTTCTGCTTTGTGCTGCGATTCTTCCATTGTCCGTTTAGACGACAATGGACTATCCAGGCTTATCAACCGATGTACTCTCGATTGCCCCGGCACATACCATGCTGCCACGGTAACCATATCAATTTCTGGGACAGGTGGACGCAGCCTTCCTGATTGGGCAAAATAATGTACATAGGCAGGTTGCAATACTGAGGTCTTGCATTGGCTGAGATAAGACTGGAATTCAACATGGCGGAGACAGAAGCCATAGCCGTGGACGCCATGTAAATATTTACTTAGCACACCATTGCTTTGTAATTACATTTGAGGCTGATAGCGAAAGCAAGTTGATATTGCCTCGGAGCCTCTCTTTTTGCTAGTGAACTTTAGTTGATAAAATATGTCAAGACTGCAACCATCTTCTCTTATGAACTGATCGTGCTGATCTATGTGTCAACACTGAATTTATTCCACACATGAATTCCACTGTACGTGTCTATGAATCAACGCCAGCAGTGATTCCAAAACGTTCCCTCGCTTCCTCTGCAATCTAACTGCTTCTCTTGGCGGGGAATGTTTGCCTCGCATTCCGCAACTTTGACGGATCAAGCAAGCTCCCATTATCGTCTACTTGACAGTTTACTTCTTATCCTGTTTAGTTTAGTGTGCTTCTAGACCTGTTTACTTTTCTGCTTCGTTATTTCATCATCTATTTACATATGATTCTTTGGTTCTATAGGTAAAAAGGAGTATGTAGGTGATTCCACGTTTTATGCTGAAAACTTTTCTACATTCTGGGCCACAGCCAGACAATAATAATGCAAAGAGTCTATTTATCGCTCTTTCTTGTGACTATCTCATAAATAACCTGGTTGGTTTCAAACGGATTGTCTATGTACAAATTGTGTCCTCCCTCACTGATCTTGTAGAAACTGGCCGTTTCCTTGTCTGACTTAGAGTTGATCAATTGTATTAACTTTTCTCCCGCCTCGGCGTTCATGAAATCGAACTGACCATACAACAAGTGGATGGGAAACTTGTTCTTGTGCTCCTTCTTGAAATATTCATCAAACTTGTCGTAAAGGGGCCATTTACTCACAGTGGATGGCGTCAATAAATTCTTGATGTAGATATCACTTCTTGATCCCCTGCTGATGGAGTTGTAAAGATACTCTACAATTAACATCACCTCCTTGGGAGTGCCATAAACCAAATCATTTCTGCTCTTGAATAACGTGGAAGCGCCACCTTTCTTCTTGATTAGTTTGTTGATCTTGAGCAACTTGCTTAACCACATCTTGTAGTATTTAGAAACGCCCCAGGGACCGAACCATTTGAGGTACCTTGGCATAAAGGGAAGCCAGTAGTACCAACTTATATTATGTTTATCACTGAGAATAGGGATGCGGGTCAAGAACCGAAATGAAGTAGGATCTACACTTGGCTCGAGCTTAACAACGTTGGCCGTTTCTGGAACTGAATTTACGCTATCATTTGTTACAGCCTGTGCATGTCTTTCGACTCCTACGGGAGACAACAAGATCAAGTTTTTGAGTTTGTCGGGATATCTGACCGAGTACGACGCCGACCAGTAGCCTCCATACGAATGTCCAACCAAGTAGTCAATCTTATCAATTCCAGAAGCTGCTCTCCAATTGTCAAGTGCAGCGGTGTGGTAATTCTCGAGGTCCTTCAAAATGGGCCAAAAGTGACTCTGGTACTTCTTAAACTCATTTACATCTATTTCATACCCATCTATCAACTTGTAATATTTGTTGTACAACTTCTTGGGATCTGTGGGTTTTTCCAGGTCGTAGAGCTTGAATTTTGGAGCTTGAGCGATCCACCACTTGTTGACGAAAGGGTTGTCAAGCTTAGGATTCGAAGATAGCCCGAAAGTCAAATTGTCAAGAAAATGAACTTTATAGTTGTGACTTTTGTCATCCTTCAACAAGTTGATCACCTGGAAGTTTCGAGCAAAGCATCCTAAAGAAGCCCCATATCCATGCACAAATACTATGTGTTTTGTTGGGAGATCTGCATCATGTACAACCAGAAAGCTAACTTCGTTGATATGGTTCCCTTCTTTATCTATCTTAACCTGTTTGTACTCCCGCTGGACATCAGAGTTTTCTTCCACATTTGAAGGGTACATAAGCTCGACCAATTCATTTTGTAATTGACTGAGCCTTTGTGGCTTGAGTGATCTTCTCCAGATCTTCAAGCATGCTGAGAGTGGAATGCTCTTGATGTTAAATTGGGTCTCTTTATAGTCTTCGGGTAGGGTGAACTTCCGAGCTCTAGCAGATGCAGTGAAAAATCTCACTACTACTCTATTAGGGCATCGCAATTTGGAGATGAGCATCACTGTAGGTGGGGTCAAATAGCGGGGCAGCTAGAGTGGATCAGAAGAAGCGACTGGAAAATGTGGGACACGCGATAGCCCTCTATAAATAATCCGAACCAGGGAAGTATTAGGTGTACTATCACCTCTTCAACTTCACGCTCTTCTTCTTTTCGTGTCAGAGCCGAGGTTAGCTGGATAGAAATATCCATGGATACAAAGCCTCACCATGACTGATGGCCTGCATGTAGAAATTTAGTTGCAAAATAGTTTGATCGGTGGAAATGGTCAGATAGGAGACGCTTGCAGGAATATTGAAGATATAACAAAGTTTATATGGGATACGGAGTAGTATGAGAACAATTCCACAGCTTTAGAAATGAAAATGGATTATTGGTGGAAATATGCCCCCATTTTTTGTTGGCGTACAAATGAAAAACAAAAATCTTATTCGTGGTTACCTTTTGTACACTCTATATAAACTGTATTTCATCTTGAAATAATGCCAGACGTAAATATAGCCACACTACAAAGCAAGAAGACTCTTGCGATTAACAATACTAAATTATCAAATATTTTACATTATAGTAGTTTACAAATTATATGTAGATCTAAATCGATTTTACGTCATACTTGCCAGAAGCATAACTACTGGAGAAAGCAACTTCTGGGACGTCATCTGGGTCTACAATTCTTCCAGTCAATTCGTCTTCGAAGTCTTCCACATCTGCATGCTTTTCGTACCAGCCCTTTTCAAAGGGTCCAAGGTTGGGAGCACCTGCTACTGGGAAGAAGTAGCACAATATGTAGTACAATACATAGGAGGAAATGAATCCTACGAAGAAATTCAACTGGTACAATTTGGTAGCACCAATTGGTACTATATGGGTTTGTGTGGCTCCTACGAAACCAACAATATTTGGCAAGATACCTCCAATGTAAGCAGTAAAAGCTCTCAAGTTAATTCCAACAGCATTGTACTTGTAAATAGATGGAGCGGAGGATCCGGGAGCTGTCATTGAGTACAAGTGAGTCAAGAAAAGACGACCTCTTCTAACATGGTAATAGTCACAAGCAACAACACCAGCAATAGAAGAGAGGAAAACAGAGTAGGCTGACAAATAAGTAGTGAACATCGACGATGAAGATGTCAATTTCCATGGACAGATAGCAAGTGCAATTAAAGCACATAAGTAACTTCCTCTCCTAATACTCATGAATCTGGGCATAATGGCTGTGACATCAGTACCAAAAGAAAGAGAATTGGCAGAGATGTTTGTACCCAATTGGGCCAAGGCAAAGGCAAGACCAAGCAAGAAAACACCTGCTCTGTTTCCAGATGTATAATCATCTAAGAATCTGCTCAAGACGTCCAATGGAGACCAGTAGATTTCGCCATACATATTCAGCGATGCAGATGTGACCAAGATACCGATCAAGGAGGTCAAAGAGAAACATGTAGGAATTGATATGGTGTAAACTAAGTACTTCATACTCCAAGAAGGTTTTGTAGAGAAACGAGAGAAATCTGGAGCATTGACAATCAAAGTAGCAAAGTTGGCCAAAGAATTCATGGTGGAAGCAACAAAGGCCCAGCCCAATTTACTTCCGCTGACCGTAGCTGGTTGATGGACGACAGGACCAATGCCACCTGCTTTAACTATAGTCCACACCAAGAAGGCTATACCAGCTACCGGAACCACATAGGCCTTGACTGTGAACAAATGTCTTACCTTATGAGGAGGGAACCAGAGGAATGGCAAAGAAAATAACCAAAACAAGAAAAAGCACAAGAATTTAAAGGTTGTCAAGTCTTTATCGCTAATTCCATTTGGCATAGTCTTGTCGAGATTTTGTCCAAATATGGCTCTTAACATGACTTCAACACAGGGTCCAGCTACTGAACATTGAACAGCGTACCACACAGCAGACATCACCACACGGTTAATGATCGGCCAGAGAGAACCATAGATTCCAAAAGAGGATCTAATAGAAACAGGGAAAGATATATGGTAAAATAAACCAACTCTAGAAGCCTGCGAAACAAAGATACCAGTGAAAGTATAGCCAATCCAAACGGAAATCCAAGTCTGCCACCAGTTCATTCCACCCTGTTGGATTCCAGTGGCTGCAATCTGCCATGTATTGATGTTGAACGAATCAGCAATCCAGAAAAAGACATAGTTATACCAAGCCCATTGTCTTCTATCGGCTTCGACTGGGCGCAAATCGTAGTTGTACAAGAACATCTGTGAATTGGTCAAGTCACCTTTAGGCTGGACTTCGAGTTTTCTTACCAACTTTTGCCAGAAGTTCAACTCCTTGTACTCGGCATCGCTATCCTCCACAGAGCCTCTCTCTACAGAAATTACGGTGTTGATCTTTTCGACCTTCGAGTCCATGATGCTGTGATTTGGGGTAATTATGTACAGATTGGAGTTTGTTCCAAGGAAGAGAGATCGGGCTCTAATATATATATAATGACGATCTACGATCAGTTCACCGGTGATCTTCTAGGAAAGATAAAGATATCGTGAAAGAGAAATCAAATATTGAAGAGAAAAATATAGATGGCCCGAAATCGTGGAGTGTTTTCACATTGTAAATTTTTCAGACACTTAATTGTGCATCTTGAAATCGTTATCAGTGCAACAACTCCTAATAGGGAAGGTGCACGGCTCAGTACGAATACAATTAACTGATTAGCTAAATGAGGTGGATGGAAAGGCGATCCTTTTTTGTGGCATTTTCGCCAGCAGGTGAATTAGAAAATAGATTTGCATTCTTGTATGGATAATAATGTAACAATGGAGAAAGGGTTATGTAGTTTAATCAATTCTACTCTGTGGTGACTAATAGGTGAAAATTTTGAGGTGAAAAATAAGCGGAACTGAAAAAACAGGAGTGAAAAACTGGTGAAAAGTCGATGAATTGAATTGGATGTGAAAAACTTGCAAGACAAGGACCGATTTGTCCTATCAACGTTATTTTGTCAGGTGGGAGATCTGCGCTATCTCGTAACGTTAATCGTGAGGAGATTACAGAAGAAAAAGTCGCTTGGTTAGTACAGACTTACAATTGCATTGGGCCAAGATTTTTTGCATCGAGACTGAATTATGTTTACAGTAATTGCATCAACAATTATTCATTCTAGGAAATTATTTGCGTTGATAAAATATCAACTGTTTTCAAAATGATATACTAAATTACACAGCATGTAGATGTTGGTGCTGAATTCTCTACAACTTCGCAGGTGTAAAATTACTCCAGAAGCTCTGTGAATTCTTTTTCTCGTCGAGACTTTTTGTAGGAGCCTGACTGATCACTCCCTAATCATACCTCGCTAACTATGATTAAGTTCATAATATTTTTGCTGTAGGCATATTATTTGGCCAATCGCTAAACGTTATTAATGAACTCAGCGATCTGATTTGTTTTTCGAATATCCCAAAGAATAATAGTTACAGCAGTGGATATGAAGCTGAATTGTTGTGCTTAAAGATGATAACTCCTGGATCAGTTTTAAACCTTCCACTATAATAGTACAATAATTTTCCCCTTCAGGCGAGTTTAAACAAGTTCCCTGATTACTGTGTTAGGTCATATTAGCCGTAGATCGCATATTGTCTGTCCGCTGTTCAAGGCTCTCCTGTTACCGGGGGTTAACTTTCCTTATCAACGCGAAAATCAATTCTTATCCTCACCCCTGCGCTATCCGCACATTTTTCAACCTATATCTGCTTGTTAAGAAAAAAACCAATAGTCTAATTAATAAAAGCCCGGTCAATAGTATCTGCAAAGAATGGGTCATATATGTATCTAAATGAAATTGAAATCCTGTTTTGTCTTTTAGAATGGCTTCCATACATATGTACTTTCTCTTTCGTGAATTTGTCTTTTAATTAACAAACAGAATTCATTTTGGCGAGAACCGATTATCCAGAATGACTTTTCCAGCTTCTTTTTCTCACAATCATACTATGGCATCTTCCTTGTATGGAATCATCTATGAACCATTGATTTATGATTAATAAAAAGTTGAAACCCTGGTTCATGAACCGAATAGCTACAAACATTAACTTCACTTTTCGAAATAAGGAACATGGTTTACCCACCAAAGTTTTTTGCCTGAAATCTTGTGTATTGAGTGATTATCAGTAAGTAGAGGTAAGAATGTGGAGTTGCAACCTGATTTACTCTTGCGGAAAGAGTTGATCTTTTTCCTGCACTTATAATATCATAGCCTCGCACGTGACACTCGCTAAGTCTCACCCTATAACTATGCTACCCCATTGATTCTCTTTACATTCGTGATTTACCATCAAGCTTTCTCTAGCAGAAGTTTCAGAGAATCATCTCCAGGCGACGTAACTCAAGTGTGCCAATCTCCACGGCTACAGGCTGCCACACAAAAAACACTATTCATGGAGATCCTAAGTCCGCTGTATCGCGGAGTAGCCAATGCTTACTATCACAGCTCCAATGGCGTAAATAAAACTGGTGACAATACAACTACCAATCCTAATCCTAATACTCGCTATGGATCTGTGTCGAGTTCGGGACCCGGAGGGGCACGTAAGCTTAGTGCTATCGATCCCAGCGAGTTCATCACCTATGTAATTCCCGACTTCAATGCTGTGCGATATTTCCAGAAAGCATTTATAGCTTCTGGAGAATTCCATTTGCTCGAAGAACTGACGATATCAGGTTTTGACATATACTTAGTAGAAAAGTGGGTGAATGAGCGTAAAATAGGCACTGTCATCTCTACATTCACAGGAAACATGCTGTCCAAGGTGTGTGTCATGCGCTTCACCATTTTCAAGAAACAATCCAAGTACTACCCGTTGCGATTCCAGGAGTACCTAAACGAGTTATTGCTTAACCATTCAAAGATTAAGCACTTGGACGAGAAAGAATGCAATCGTATGAACACTGTAGACGAAGATAGCCGGTCTTTGGCGCTGCACGAAAGCCAGCCAGCAACATTAGCTACTTCAGACTTTTCCACTGACGAAGTCTGTTTTGTCACTAGCTTGACGTCATTGCCTTCGGACCTCAATTTGGTGCCAATTTCGCTGGGTGATTCTCGTTCAATTGAAACCGACTTCGCCGTAAACTCAGACTTGAAAAAGTTGCAATGCACAGGGCGATCCTCTTCGCTATTGGCGGACAAATTGTCTGATGCCAACGAAGACAAGTTCAGACAGATGTACAAGATCTATAACTTCAATATTCCAGTCAAGTTCGCCATTCGAGAACTTGTGAATGTGATCCAAATCTGCTTGTTCTACTTTGACTTATTAGATCCTAGGTATTGTGACGGATTGCTCTGTAACAAAACGGAAGAAGCCATTCTTAACTGGTGGAACTTGATTGGTTTACCCCACTTTAACCTCAAGCCGAATCCAAAGCATGGCATATTGCATTCTAGAACTGTAGCCGCCATCATCAGTTTGGTGCTCAGTATAAAAATGAGACTTCATATTATTGGTGGATGTGATGTACCGAAAGATCCATTTGATTTTGAAAATTTCATGCTTTCTATTGGTCAATTTCAAAGACAGTACAAGTTGGAGAAACGTCGTAAACTCGATTTGGAGACCTTGAACAAACTCTTCACTATTACCAATGCCAAACTTATACCAGACAAATCGGGCTCAAATACCAAACAATACCATAGCCCGGAAAACAGCTATGATTTCCAGGATACCTTCTACGACTTGTCCGCTTCCACATCGAACTCTACTATTCCAAGGTTGAGCTTGAGTTCGCCTATTCAGCATAGAAAGAACAAAAGCTATTACGGCATGGAGTTAAAAAAGCTTACAAATGTCGTCAAGAGTACTGTCCTGGACCGTATCAACATTTCCAACAGAGACATGGACGAACCTGCTAGTGGAGGTAGAATCAGAAATAGAATAGCGAAATTGGCTGATAGTGCAACACCTCTAGATGTAGAGACGTTGGATTTGGAATTCTTAGTGAAAACTCACTTGACTGGAAGAACACTAATTAGACTATTCCGTGGTGTAGGTGGAGGTCCGACAGTCACTCAAACTTCCAGTATTGACCACAGCTCATCTCAGGTACATCTTCATCATTCACATCACAGTCACAGTAGCCACCTTGATAGACGTGGAAACACAGTTATAGCTGACGATATCGCAGGTAGACAGTATGTTTTTATTAGTTTGCGTGATAGAATTAGCCAGACTCAGCCATCTTCAGGGTCACAGATTTCAGACTTATCGAGGTACTCCAGAGGTCTCACGAAAGTCAAGCTTGGAATTCAGAATAGAAGAAACTTGTTGTCGTCGTACAATTCAAATATCTGGAAGAATTCAAATTATACTCAGCAGGGATTAGTCAGAAGAGATTCGTATGGTTCCATTGATTCCAAAAAGCCGTCGCTAATATCCAACTCTATTGTGGATTCTTTGCTTCAGATCCCCTCTGAGACGCTTTCGGATTTAAGTAAAACCAGTTCCAGTAACGGTACTGATCCTTTGGAAGAGGAAGAGTGCCATAATGGACCTAGTCCGATGTTGAGGTTCCTGAGAAACTTGAACAGACGTAATTCATTTCCTTTCATGTTGAATAAGCATGAGGCAAACCTAAACCTACTTGTGCTAACCAAGAAGGACAATATTGTAAAACCTATTGTAGTTGAGGAATCTCATAAACTCCGAAGAAGCACTAGTTGTTCTCAGATCGAAAACAATTTGATCCAAAAGGGAGGCATTAGTCTCAGTACACTTGAATCATTCAGTGATAGCTACATTCTGAATATTGGAAACTTGATGAAATACCACAATCTCAAGAAGTCTTTTGACGAAGAATCACCACTGAAAGAACTAGACATAGTTCTGAACACCAGCATTCAGAGATCTTATCAGTTACTCAACCTTGAGCTCAAGAAGTTGAATAGTGTCCACCACCAAATGAATGCCAACAAAGTCAAGGTAGTCGACGAGGATCTTATTGGCCATTTGAAGTATGACGTCCATGAATTGACATCAACTATAGATCGGTTGTACTATGAGACAAGAATAGTGGTGAAGAGAATTAACGAGCTTGATGAAAACTACAAGTTGATGAACGTAAAGTTGAATGATCAAAGTATAGGCAAGTTAAACAAGATAGTGGAGAATTTGATCAACCTGAGAAGATTTCAAGAAGTCTTCACACCGACTGAACAAGCCGATCTTATTTCAAAGTTGGGAGGTACTGTGGAGCTGTTGCCTAGTGATACCAGTAAGAAGTCGTTCTTTGGCAACTTGTTTGAGACCTTTGTCATATTTATGTTCGAATTGTTGAGTTATCTTTCCCAGCTCTTCAAGTTCGATCGTGCCAACTTGAACTTGGACCGTATCAGACAATCGTGGGTCAAGCTTGATCCAGACAGAGAGTTGATTAAGCTGGCTTATACTATGATAGGACGAGAACCTGCTAGGGACAGCGTAGCTTCGATGGAAACGATACCATCTCTGGGAGATTAAGTGAGGAGAATTACAAGTAAAATAGAATTTATTTCAGTGTTTTGCATTGATAATATATCATGAGTCGTAAATTAATGATAATGATTTAATAGTATACAATACCTACATATGTAAGAACTTCTTACGGAAGATATTAGGTTTCCATGGTATGTAGATTTAGTCAGTTATAGCAGATTCTTCGAATTTGTGAACAATTCCATTCAATCGAGATACCAACAGATTCAAATCTGACTGATACTGGGGAGATATTATAGTATCGTTAGCTACGTCTGTGATCTCAATGAACTCCTTCAAGTGTTGTTGGACTCTATGGGTACCCGTGTATAAGTGGAATAAGTTTGTATCTAGCTGGTCGATTGTGGGCTGGAGAATGTTTTCTGTATAGTTTTCGAACCGCTTATTTGCGTATTCTTCTTCTTCTCTTCGAATGGAGTCTTTTGATTGAAGGTACTCCTTTACGGTTTCTACAATATCCTCGTTTTGATCAATGAGCTCTAGCAACTTTTCACCAATAAAGTCGTGTCTCTGTAATTCAAGCACTATCTCCAATCGGTCTTGCTCGAGCTGTCGTATCAAGAGCCCTTCTTGTTCTTCTATTGTTTTCCCGTTCGAATCATCAGAATCGTCACCATCTGCATCTTTAGTGAAATCGTCATATGTTTCTTTGTCCACAAGCTTTTCAGTGAGTGACTGGATGTTGTTGATGCGTTCAACTGAGTCAGCGAGCCCGGAGGTTAGTCCATGAAGGAGCGTGGAGATCGCCTGGATCTCGTCGAAAGGCTTGTCCATGGTAAAGAAAAGACAGCAATTGAAGATAAATAATTGTAAATATACTGTAGATAAAGTGGTACAATTCTTAGACTGTAGATAATACCAATATACTCGAGCCACTGAAGAAAAATACGAAATTCCTAGTAGAAACAACGAGGGTGGAATGGTGTAATATCAATGGAAGAGTCCCATATCATTTGAGGTGTATTGAAAAAGTGAGAGTGAAAAATTCAATGATCATAAGAAGCGAAATGGTATCTGGTTGAGCCATAAGTAGTTAAGATCTTAGTGCATACTTACTTCTCCATAGTTAAGAAAAAAAGTGCACAATCTCGAAAGTTCGCACAAATCTCACAGTCCACGCCGGGTAACCTTCTTAACACGTCTCAAACTGTACAACCAAATCTGGCATTTTCAGACTGGTTGTCAGCAAACCTCCGCTAGACCTAAGCATACTCTGGTTGTCTTGATTCCTCGATTGAATAGTGATTGTGTTGCAACAGACTAAGCACAATTCACACGACAATCTAATTCCAAAATATTGTTCGATTCCAGGTTGTAGAGATCCAATTAGTTTCATTCAATTAGGATCACAGATTTCGCTTGACTCATTTGAGAATTCATTTGATCAACATCTTCCTTACACATCAGATCATAGATAAGCTCTATTGACCTTGACTCATTGTTATTGATATTGTAATTTCAGAATCGTTGTAATTTTTGATTTTTCATATTTCAACTAACATTTTCATTTTCCAGATCTTATTTTTCACTCATTTTTCACTGTTCATTTTTCACTGTTCAACATGGTCACCATTGCCAATGCCCACAACGACTTGATCCATGACGCCGTCTTGGACTACTACGGCAAGAGATTGGCTACGTGCTCATCTGACAAGTCGATCAATATTTTTGACATCGACGGCACGGAAAACTACAAGCTCGTTTCTACTTTAACTGGCCATGACGGTCCCGTATGGCAAGTGTCATGGGCTCATCCCAAGTTTGGCTCTATTTTAGCCTCGTGCTCTTTCGATGGTAAGGCATTTATCTGGAAAGAACAGCCTGACACTCAACGATGGTCCATTATCGCCGAACACAGTGTTCATCAAGCTAGTGTTAACTCTGTCAGCTGGGCACCTCATGAATTGGGAGCGGTTTTGTTGTGTGCCTCTTCTGACGGTAAAGTCTCTGTAGTTGACTTCAACGACGACGGCACGACTTCTCACGTTGTGTTTGATGCCCACGCCATCGGCGCCAACTCGGCCCTGTGGGCTCCTCTCTCGTCGTCTCCATCTCCCAGCCATAAGGATCCAGCATCTTTGAAACAACAGCGTAGATTCGTCACGTGTGGCTCAGACAATTTGGCTAAGATCTGGAAGTACGACTCGGTAAACAACACCTACGTAGAGGAAGCTCGTCTTGAGGGCCATACCGACTGGGTTCGTGATGTTGCCTGGTCTCCTTCAATGTTGGTTCGCTCTTATATCGCCACAGCCTCTCAGGACAGAACTGTCTTGATCTGGACGCAGGATAAGGCTGGAAAGTGGCAGAAACTGCTTTTAACTGAGGATAAGTTCCCCGATGTGTGCTGGAGATGCTCGTGGTCTTTGTCGGGGAACATCTTGGCTGTATCTGGCGGGGACAACAAAGTCAGCTTGTGGAAAGAGAACCTCCAAGGCAAATGGGAGTCTGCTGGTGAAGTGGATCAGTAGAAATTGTCTTAATAGTCAAAAAATGTTTCATTTCTCGTCCGGAGAGATACAAGTGATCTAGAAAGATGTGCTAACTAGCTAGTTATAAAATCTTGTCATTTTTTGATAATTCTGTACCATGAGAATTGTCCTACGATTGTCGTTCCAAGACACATCTTCTTATCTACTTATATCTGCTGTCTCTTCGTGATATCTATTACTCTAAATTTGTACATTATATACATAAGCATCCTAGAACAATAATTGCTATAACTGTAGCCTGTCTTACATCTACAACTCGTTAATTGTAGCTTCAATAATCTTCTGGACATCCTTAGAAGCCTCATTGGCTGCTTCCAAAACCTCATCATGACTGGCCATGCCTTCGTCCAAAGGCTTTGGGTTTTCGGCAAAGACACTAGGAGGTTTATCGCCAACACCAGCGTTAGTGATCAACGACAAGGCCAACACTTTCAAGCCACTATGACGAGCTACAATTACTTCGGGAACAGTAGACATTCCCACAGCATCACCTCCCAAGCTGCGTATCATTCTGACCTCTGCCCTGCTTTCAAAAGTTGGGCCAGAGGCAAAGAAATAAGTACCTTCATGAATGTTTCTGGTAATACCCAAATCCTTACGAGCTTTAGTATAGAACAACTTTCTCAAGTCGTAGTCGTAGGCATCTGAAAGAGGCTGGAATCTAGGTCCAAATTCCTCCAAGTTGGGGCCTCTCAATGCGTGCCAGCCTGCCAAACCTGGGAAGTTGATATGGTCTTCAATGAGCATAAGATCACCTGGTGCAAACTTAACATTAACTCCACCAGCAGCATTGGTTACTACAACCGTCGAAACGTCCAACTTCTTGGCCAAACGAATAGGAAATGTTGTTTCCTGGAAGGTGTAGCCCTCATAGAAATGCAAACGGCCCACCATACACATAACTGGAACCTTGTTGGCCCCAATGAGCCCAAACACTAACTTTCCAGCATGCCCAGGAACAGTAGAGGTCTTGAATCCGGGTATGTCCGAGTACGAGATCTCGATCTTCGACTCTGGATGCAAAACATCAACAATGCCTCCTAAGCCAGATCCACAGATAATCATAACTCTGGGCTTCGATAATGCTGGGTCCGAAAGGAGTTGCTGAACTTTGGTAGTAGCCTTGTCTAACAATTGGAGGTATTCTTCAGGTGAAAGGTCAGACATGTTGAGTGACTTACGAATATGAATAGAAGATATATATGAGATCGTATATGAATTTTAAGAAAAATGAAAGCGAACTTCTATATGATTTTGAACATGAAATTAATATGAAAATATATATACAAAGAATGCAATCAGAAATAAATCTGGAAATTCGATCTTAAATATACTTGCGAATTTCTATCGCAAAAAAAAATGCGTACTAATCTGAGAAATAATCGCAGTTAATTATTTGGGAAATCCAACCCGAGTTCTCATACATAGTCACATTCACAACCCCATTTACCCTAGTTGTCAATGATTATCTCATATCTCCACTGTTCTTAACCTTATGTAATGCATTACGTGAGATACTCTCCGGTAAGCCGTTTATTGTTTCTATAGTGACTTGACCGGCATACCGGTTACTACACTTTCTGTTCATATAGTTGAACCAACGCCGTATATAACTGTTCTTCCTCGTTAGGCATTCTGTTGTATTCCTATTTCTTGTTGCTGCCAAGCAGTTACGTCAAGTCATATCTTTTTCATCTAATAATCCCCATCTTCTGGCCACCAGTCTGGAGTAAACACCTTAACCCCGACAGACTTCATTCCCCCTCCTAGACTTGGCACCTCTATCTTAAATAAATCATTTCGCTCAATTTCTGACAACGTCACAAGCGCAAAACCAACGTTGCCATGTTGAGAAATGATTTTGCCACTTGAGGTTTTTCTACGACGCAGTCCCTTGGATTCTCCACCAAATGGAGAAATTGCAAAGGCGGCACTCTTACTTTCTCCATTCTCTGCTGGTAAGTCGTACAAAGGTATCATGTCCAACTTGCCCAATGTAGTCTGATTGAGCGTTTTTAGCGTTTCGACAACTTTGTCAGACGAATCGATATTTACATAGCCTTGGTTCAGCATTTCGTCTACTGTTTCTTCATTGTTGTGAAAAAATTGTACTGGCATGACTCTCTTTCGAATAACACCATTGTTGTACGTTCTGATGGTTAGCTCTTGACCCACATAGCAGCCCTTGTCCAAAGACAAGCCGTTGGTGTAGTCCAAATTGCATTCGAACGGAAGTAGTGTCTGCTCGATGTCTGCATCTTGCCCTTCGAATAGCCCATTGACATTTCTTCTCATGTTAATCACATCCTCTGAAATTGTATTAGTTATGAAAGACTGCTGAAACCTTTCAGCAAATAAGTCAGATACAGCAATTCGATTATTATCGTTTATTACAATTTTCTGGTCATTGTTCTCATTATCATTTCTATTAGCTTGTATCTTTTCTATCGCCAATGGCTTGTTGGTGAGAATCTTGATTCCCAAGTTCGGTATTCTGTTATCGATAGAAAATCCGACAATATTAGACAAAACCTTGCTGTTGAAAACAAGATTACTCTCTACAAATTCGTTAGCTTTTGCAAGAGCGTCACTTGGGTCAGTTGAGCGGAAATACGTATCCTGGACTTGTTCCAAGAGTTCGTCAAATTCCATAGTATCACTATAGTAGTAGTACAGGTAGATATCCGACAAGATATTGATTTTGACTTTTGCACTGAGCTTGTGGATACGCAATATTGATTCCATCTCCAGAATAATTCGTGAATCTACTTCAATCAAAAAATTGGGCTGTTTCAACGTCTCCTCAAAACTTCCATTGGAATTATGAAATGGATAAGAGTACAAGAAACAGTCAGCTATCACCCTGCCTTTAGAATTGAGAAACATCGAGTTGATCCCGTCTCGACCAATAAATATATTCTCTTCTGGATCGTAGATGTCTCCGTGCATCAAGCCCCAGTTCTTGGAAATATCAATTATTTCCGAGAGGTTGGCATGTCTATTCTCGTTATCACTAATAGTATGCTGTTTCTTCTTGACTACATTGGGCAACAACCGTGAGGTGATGAGCCCATTAAGAAATTTGGTTGCATCCTTCCCTACCACCTGTATGATCCCCTTGGACAATGGAGCTAGTCCTGCTATGGGTAGTGACATTGCTAGCGATATTTTGAAGAAAATACTGCTTAGAAATGATGAAATCGATCACATACGAAAATTAGTGGGAATCTGATGGAAAATAGAGTACAGGATTCCAGATAATGAGGGTTTAGGACCTCGGATTG
>JAJMBD010000072.1:0-60006 GCA_030565185.1 Scheffersomyces titani
ACCCTGAACGAAATCTTGTTAAGGGGGGTGCGAATTTTGGCTGGAAAATACTGTACCTGTTTGGGTTGCTTATATGTAAATACCTACACTTTCTTCAAAATTAGTCGAGGCGGAAACTGATTCGTCTTTTCTTCCACAATTAAGTCGTTTGGTTCCTCTGCTCGTTGCTTTCGTCGATTTTTCGCCATGTCTGCTCCAAACAACAAACCTACTAAGAGACCTGGCTTAGAAGCCCAGGTCAAAAGAAACCCTCATCCAGACTTCCGCAAGGTTGAGAGGGAAAGACCTCCATTTGAATCCGACGTCTCGTGGAAATACACCCAGATACCAAATACGGACTGGAAAATTGGCGACGGGGCTAACGACTCCGAGTGGAAAAACCATAAAAAGATCCAGATTGATCCATATGGGGAATCGAGACAACCCGTAGATAACTACAAGACTTTAATCAGTGCTGTAACTCCAAGACCGATTGGGTTTGTCTCTACTGTTAGTACCAAGGGCGAGAGGAACTTGGCTCCCTTTTCGTATTTCTCTGTCATCAACCACGATCCGCCGCTTTTCACCATTGGGTTTTCTGGTGGCGTCGACAACCCCAAGGATTCTGCTAAAAACATCATTGAGACTGGCGAATTGACCATCAATATCATTAGCGAATGGTTTATAGAGGCAGCAAACTTCTGTTCGACTAACTCTCCTTTTGGTGTAGACGAATGGAAGTTGTCTGGCTTGACTCCAGTGGAATCCACTATCGTAAAACCTCCTCACGTAGCCGAATCAGCATTTTCTGTCGAAGCCAAGTTGGTCACCCATCACGAGTGGAAATCCAAGCTTGACCCTAACAAGTCTACTGGTACATTGGTTATCGTAGAAGGTGTCAACTTCCATGTTAGAGAAGATGTCATCAACGACGACTTGAACATCATAGATATCGCCAAGTTGAAGCCCGTTTCCAGATTAGGAGGTGTCACTTACGGTAGATCCGTTACTGGATACGAGAGCTTGAGACCAGACTACGAAAAAGATGTTGTCAATGGAAACAAGATTTAAAAATAATGTGAACTAAACTGAAAAGTTCATTAACTACTAGATTAATAATGTTATTAATGCATTTCGTGTAACGATAAAATATTTTATTGCTGTATTTAGATTAATAGGTGGTGTGTTAACGATGCTTGTTGCTGAATAATCTATGTAATCTTCGTATTTTGCAACTGCAATCTCAATATTTATTAGATAAGAAAAATCTCAATTATGAGAGTCGCATTTAGAGACTATTCTAGGAAGATAACAAATGCAGGTGCTATTTCGCAAGAAGGTTTGTCAGCCATTAGTAACTTATGTGAATTGGCAGAGGAGTCACCTGATTCAATCAATAACAGTTTCGCTATCAAAACAACAATTCAAATAATATAAAGATGTTGCAAATTCATTTGGCTGCGAAATAATATCGCTGCGAAATCAAAAAATCTCCAATAAAAGTGAAAGTTGCATTCTCTTTCTTGTCATGTCTCCGCCTGATATTATCAAAGTATTGCTGTTTCTAGTCCAAGAATCGGATAATACCGCTATCAAGAGTTATACTACTGCTGTTTTAGATTCTTCCGAAGTCTACCATCAACTTCAGCTCTTGAAATGTATGTTAACAGTAAGAAGTCCAGTTCCACCATTGCCAACAAAAATTAACCAGGATATCAATAGAATACTAGCCTATCAATCGAGTAATAAACTCAACACTTCGAGGCATGACATAAAACAAAAATACCGTTTTACTGATGTACCTAACAGTCCTAGACTTTCCATTTGGAAGGGTGATATCACCACCATATCTGGTGTCACTGCAATAGTAAACGCAGCTAATACTGCACTCTTGGGATGTTTCCAGCCAAGTCACCGTTGCATAGATAATGTCATCCATGCAGCTGCTGGACCTGATTTACGTCGTGCTTGTTACAACCTTGTTGAACAAAGGAATTTCACACAAGAACCAGTAGGAAGTGCCCAGATTACCCCAGGATATAACTTACCTGCTAAATCCGTAATACATACTGTTGGTCCAGTGATTCGTCCTGGAAGTGAACCTGATCAAGAAGAAATATCACAGTTGGCAGATTGTTACACTTCAAGTTTGACAAAATTGGAAGAGCAAGATGTAGATGGAAATGACAAGTCTATTGTATTTTGTTGCATCTCTACTGGTTTGTTCTCATTTCCAAGTGATAGGGCTTCACAAATTGCTTTACAAGCCGTGAAAAATTATTTTGCTGCTCATCCACGGTCATCCATTTCTGAAGTTATTTTCAATGTATTCACTGAAACCGATCTCAAGCTCTATCAACTGAATTATGAAGAATACCAAATGAGAAAATTACTTGTGCCAATCAAACAGCCCCAATTTGAAAACCATTACACGATTATAGACGCATCCAAAAAGTTAATAAATAATGCGGATTACCTTATTGTTAGCGCTGGAGCAGGATTATCGGCAAGTGTCGGACTCGATTACTCTTCTTCAGATGTGTTTAACAGACACTATAGGAACTTTAAAAAATATGGACCCTCAAGACTCTATGAGACAATAGGGCATCCATGGCCATCTAAATTAGTAGAATGGAGTTTCTGGTTCCACCATTATGCAACAATATCTCGGTGGCCAGAATCTGAGAGCTATCACAAGTTAGTCGATCTACTAAATAATGCAAAGGATTCATTTGTCATAACAAGTAATGCAGATGGCTTTTTCATAAAGAATGGGTATGATCCTGAGAAGGTATACACAATCCAAGGAAATTACTCCTGGATGCAATGTCCCAGAAAGTGCACTCAAGATTCTTTCAAGCCTATGGAAGCTGAATTGCAGAAAGTCAAACCATTCATAGATGCAACTACCGACTTATTGAAAGATTCTTCTTACATTCCAAGATGTGAAAATTGTGGACAAATTATGACTATGTGTCTTAGAGGTGGATGGAAATTCAATGATAATCCAATGAAAACAGAAAAAATCAGATACAAGGAACTTTTGGATAAAATAGCAAGAGAAAACCGAAAAGCAGTATTATTGGAAATTGGAGTTGGACTCAATACTCCCAGTGTCTTGAGATGGCCCAATGAAGAATTGGCCGCAACAATTGGAAATAATTTCAGTTGATTAGGGTAGGTAGGGGACCAAGTAGTACAATACCTATCGAAAATATAGAATCGGAGAATTTCATAGTGATAGATGCTGATGCCAGTGAAGTTATCGATTTATTGGCAACTTGAAATGCATATTTATATCTCGTCTAAACAGTGGGAACTATTGTTTAGAAGCGTAGCTTAATTTCGTTTTGGTACTAACATTTGTTCATATGTAAAGCAATAATTTTAGAAGTCTAAAATGTAGAAAGGTCAAATACAGTAATATTGAGATCCATATTTGTAATAAAAATATTTATCTTTTCGCAGCCAAATGGTGCACGTGAACTCATCGAAAAATTTCAAATTTGTATACCTGAGCGATTCCAAATGCAGAATGAATTTTCAACTTCTCCAATCTTGCTCTCCTTACGTTCATATCTAGATTCAAACACAAATATGTCAGTTGTCGGTTCGCTAATATTCTGTACCTTCTGTGGTAATCTTTTGGACGCTACTAGCAGCACTAACGAAATAAAATGTGGGTTGTGTTCTGCTGGATATCCTAAGTCTAAGTTTGCTAACTTGAAAGTGGTAACCACTTCGTCAGAAGACGCCTTTCCTTCCGTTTTAAAGATGAACAGATCTGTAGTCAAGACATCTTTGAAGAAGGACGAGTTGGATGACGGTGCCACCATCAAAGAAAAGTGTCCTAAGTGTGGAAATGAAGAAATGCAATATCATACATTACAGTTGAGATCGGCTGACGAAGGTGCTACTGTCTTTTACACATGTACCTCGTGTGGGTACCGTTTCAGAACCAACAACTGATCTACATGAGAAGTTGTGTCATTGTACTATAGTGGAGCTCGCTCCGTTTCGCATAGATCTCATAATATAAGCATACTGAGAATAGATGAAAATGTAGATAGAAACATTTCAAGTCAAAATCATTACTGAAAGAAAACAATATTTAAACTATTTCCTAATGATTTTTGAAAAACAAATCGTATTATACATTAACCATTAACTACAAGCAATCTAATTACTTTTGATGGTGGCATATTCCATCTCCGTTGAGTTCTCATACTCGTACATGTCCAATGCAACGACAGCGGATTCTCTAACAACTGTTTCTTTGTCGTTGAGGAAAGATTCCAAAACTGGCAAACATTCGTCAGTAGCAATGGAACCCAAAGCTTCCGCTGCTTCGTGTCTGACCATACCAGCTTCCGATTCATCTTTCAATACTTTGATCAAAGATGGGACTGTCACAGGGTTACACAATTGACCAAAGACATAAGCGATTTCATGCTTGAACAAAGCGGATTCATCAGCAAATCCGGAAGCAAGTGCCAAACAGGCTTCGTCAGTTCCTAAGTCTCTCAATCTGAACATTGCTCTGTATCTCTCAAACAATGGCGTATCCTGGTCGTTCAAGATTTGCTGTAATTTGTCCACCTTGGACTCTACATCGGTAGCCATTGGAGGAGCCGGATCAACGGACGTGTAGGCAGAAGTTTCCAATTTTTCTGTCTTGGAAGCCTCGGACTGCTCCCATTTTATTCTTTCTATGGCCAACTCACAGGTTTGTCTAATTTCAATCAAAGGATCGTTCTTGAAGTAGTCTTGCAATAAGTCTAACGATTCAACATCTCCAATGGCACCCAAAGCTTCAGCTGCTTCGTGTCTAACCATACATTGCTGTTGGTCGTTCTTGAGCACATCTCTCAAGTATGGAGCAGCTTCAAGCTTCTTGGTTTGGCCCAACACGTAAGCGACTTCATGTTTCAACAACTCAGAGTCGTCCTGGAAACACTCAGCAATATACTTGAGAGCCTTGGACACATCTTCAGGAGTTTCAGATTCTGCTCCAATACACTTCAAATTGAATAAAGCTCTGAATCTGTTAGCCAACTTGACATCTCCAGACTTATTCACTAGGACATCCCTCAACTCTTCCAAGGAAGCAGAGTCAATATCGATTTGAGCTGTCATTGCAAGATCTCAACAGCTCTTAGAGAAATAGGAAAAATCTACAAACGAGGAGTATTGTAAAAAAAAAAACACGATTTCAATATATTCTATTTTTCAAAAGTTGATTATGCAAGAGTCTGCTCATCATAAATCTTTTTTGAAAAATTGTGCGGCTCACTTGGTAGCGCTTCTCCAGACTCGGAGTTCGATCATGAGTATAACGTGGCAAATACTACTACTCAACTGACTATGGAAGACTTAATTGACAATAATCACTATCCAGTCACTACAAATGTTATCAGTATCACTTTCTAGCTTTCATGAGAATGTGTTCAATGTGTGCTATTTGACAGTGCACTAGTTGGCAAGAGAACTAAATCTCGTTTGGAATGAGGTTATCTCAAAGGAACCAAAACAAAACAATGCCGGAGCATTTTAATCAAAGAAAGACTGTATATCAGGAATCGATGAATAGTGTCGTCGTAGTATTCAGGAAATAAAAAGAAGATTGAAAAATTATCCGAGGAGCATAACCCAATTTGATGTACAGTACCTTTGGTTGCAAATATTCTTCAACTGTAGTGTGAGATAAGCATCTCAAACTAAAATTTAATAAAGGACGACATCTGAATGGGATAGTTTCAGGTTGAGTTGAATACTTTGGTATCTTCTTACAATTATTTTGATATATCAAAATTAATATACCCAATATGGTAGCGCGCTATACTACATTTTTAGCCTTCCACACTTTTTTATCAAACATCGAGAAATGTCGTAATATGTCGCGTCAGCTCTACGCGCCCCCAGTGCGACATTCTTCTTGAATTGAAAAAATGTCTATGGAAGATTCTTCAATATTCACGGAATCATCGAAGTCTTCTGCAAAAGCTACCGTTCATCTACAAACAACATGGCTGCACCCGCTGGATTGCCGGACATGTCCAATGCCATCATGGCACAGGATGAAATGGGAAGACCTTTCATTATTGTCAGAGATCAAGGTAAAAAGCAAAGAAAGCATGGGCTCGAAGCAACGAAATCGCACATTTTAGCTGCTAGATCTGTAGCTTCCATCGTGAAAACTTCACTAGGTCCTCGTGGTTTGGATAAGATCTTGATTTCGCAAGACGGAGAGATTACCATCACTAATGACGGTGCCACTATCTTGACGCAAATGGATTTGGACAATGAAATTGCAAAGCTTCTTGTAGAATTGCTGAAGTCACAAGATGACGAGATTGGAGATGGGACAACCGGTGTCGTTGTTTTAGCCGGTGCTCTTTTGGACCAGGCGCTTGAGTTGATCGAAAAGGGAATTCACCCCATTAAGGTGGCTAACGGGTTTGACGAAGCTTGTAAGATAGCTGTTCAGCAGTTGGATGATGTGGCAGACGACATCAACATCAGCGCCGAATCATCAGACACCAACCTTTTGAAGGCAGCTAAGACGTCTTTAGGGTCCAAGATTGTTTCTAAATCACATGACCATTTCGCCCATATGGCTGTAGATGCTGTTTTGGCTGTAGCTGATTTCGAAAGAAAAGATGTTGATTTTGAATTGATCAAGATCGAGAAGAAAGTTGGTGGTTCCATTGAGGACTCGAGTTTGATTCGCGGAGTTCTTCTCGACAAGGATTTCTCTCATCCACAGATGCCTAAGCATGTAGAAGACTGTAGAATTGCAATTTTAACATGTCCATTTGAACCACCCAAGCCTAAGACTAAGCACAAATTGGACATTTCCACCGTCGAAGAGTTCAAGGTCTTGCAGGAGTACGAGCAGAATAAATTTCAAGAGATGATTAACCAAGTCAAGGACTCTGGTGCAAATGTGGTCGCCTGCCAATGGGGTTTCGACGATGAAGCCAATCACTTGCTTTTGGCCAATGGACTTAATGCTATCAGATGGATCGGAGGTTCAGAGTTGGAATTGTTAGCCATTGCAACCAACGGTCGTATTGTGCCCAGATTTGAAGATTTGACTGCGGAAAAGCTCGGTAAGGCTGGAACCATCAGAGAGTTGGAATTTGGTACGACTAGAGACCGTATGTTGGTGATTGAAGACTGCTCAAATACCAAAGCAGTGACTTGTTTTATCCGTGGTTCAAACGAGATGATAGCGGCTGAAGGAGTCAGAGCATTGCACGATTCTATCTGTGTAGTTCGTAATTTGATCAGAGATAGCCGTGTTGTCTACGGTGGTGGTGCCGCCGAGTTGACCTGTTCTTTGGCTGTGTCTGATGCTGCCGACAAGCAAAAGGGTATAGATCAATATGCATTCAGAGCATTCGCCGCTGCCTTGGATACGATTCCTATGACGTTGGCTGAGAACTCCGGTTTGAATCCCATCGAGACGTTATCAAGCTTGAAGGCTAAGCAGGCTATCGAGAAGTCCAGTTACTTGGGTGTCGATTGTCTTGGAAAGGGTACCAACGACATGAAGGAGTTGTTTGTCATTGACCCCTTGATTGGTAAGAAACAGCAATTGTTGTTGGCTACGCAGTTGACGAGAATGATCTTGAAGATCAACGACGTGATCATCAGCGGTAAGGATGAGTATTGATAGAATAATTGTAGTTCATAGTTCATGTATTTGAGATTCTATATACTGATATATAGGTACCTATGAATGGTAATAGATCGTTAAGATATTCTATATAGGTTAAGATAACACCTTCTGGAATTGTATTCCATTTTCTCTACCATACGTGATGAACCTTCGTCTCATGACTAGTAAAAGTAGTGAGCATATATTAATTGATTGCGTATATAGATAAGAGCCAATTTAAATGACAAGAAATGGTTTCTTCTAGTTTAATATAATAATCCAATCTTTCTATATTCAATAGGTTGAACATGTATATTTTTGACATATTCAACTTCACTGTCAATCCCATCCTCTTGTTCCTCCATACTTGCTTTCTCCATATATGAAAGTCGTGCCACAACCATCTTTACTGGAAACAAGGGCACTGTCATTATAGGAGATTTAGTTTCGTAATCATCTTTCACTCTTTACATTTCAACACCAATCGACGGTTTCGTAGATACCTGACGTTATTACAAGGTTGAAAGCATCCAATTGAAGTTGATAGACATTCTTCTGATAGTTGTTAACTTGTTATTGGAGTAGATAACTTCTTCTGGCTCTACAACTAAGATCTTGGATTTGTTGAATAGCAATTGCTTAGATATTGTCATTATCAATTACGTATCAAACATAGTTTGTTTACTACAAATTCAATTTGTTTGAATCTATTGCATCAAATCTATATCGTTTCTATTTGCGTTGATTTTTTGTAATTTACAATTTTTGAGATTTCATTCTATTATTTCACACTACAACTTCAAATAATCATTCACTAAAATGTCGTCTATGGGAACACCTGCTGTTGTCATGGACAACGGTACCGGTCTTACAAAGTTAGGCTTTGCAGGTAATGACTCACCATCATTTGTGTTTCCTACAGCTATTGCCACATCGTCGGCTTCCTCCAAAGGTGGTAGGAATGCCAGAGCTGCGGGAAATGTTGCCTCCAAACGAGGTTTAGAAGACTTGGACTTCTTCATTGGCGATGAGGCTCTTGAAGCTGCCAATGGACCCAACTACGGCTTGCTGTATCCAATCAAACACGGTCAGATCGAGGATTGGGACCACATGGAAAGATTCTGGGAGAGCTCTATTTTTAAATACTTGAGATGTGAACCGGAAGATCACTACTTTTTGTTGACTGAACCTCCTTTGAATCCGCCTGAGAACAGAGAGAGCACAGCAGAAATCATGTTTGAATCTTTCAACTGCGCTGGTTTGTATATCGCAGTGCAGGCGGTGTTGGCTTTAGCAGCTTCATGGACTTCTCCTAAAGTTCAAGACAGATCGTTAAGTGGTACTGTCATTGATTCTGGAGATGGTGTGACCCACGTAATTCCAGTTGCTGAAGGTTATGTTATTGGCACAGCCATCAAGAACATTCCTTTGGCCGGTAGAGACATCACGTTGTTCATCCAACAGTTGTTGAGAGATCGTGGTGAAGTCGACACCTCGTTGCAGACGGCCGAAAAGATCAAGCAGCAGTTTTGTTACGTGTGCCCTGATGTTGTTCAAGAATTCAACAAATTTGACCAGTATCCGCAAGAAAAGTTTGCCCAATACATAGTCGAATACACCGAGAGAAAGGCTACCGTGGATGTTGGGTACGAAAGATTTTTGGCTCCAGAAATTTTCTTCAATCCAGAAATCTGCTCATCGGACTACTTGACACCTTTGCCCACTGTTGTAGATCAGGTTATCCAATCATCTCCTATTGATGTCCGTAAAAAGTTATACAAGAACATTGTCTTGTCTGGAGGTTCCACCATGTTCAAGGACTTTGGAAAGAGATTGCAGAGAGATTTGAAGGGCATAGTCAACGAGAGAGTTCATAGAAGCGAGCAATTGAGTGGGGTACAAAGTAGTGGTGTTGATGTGCAAGTGATCTCTCACAAGAAACAACGTTATGCTGTGTGGTTTGGAGGATCGTTGTTGGCTCAAACGGCTGAGTTCAAGAGCTACTGCTACACCAAAAGCGAATATGACGAATATGGCCCAGGTATCGTGAGAAACTTCTCCTTGTTCTCTGTGCCATAAATATCAAGAGTAAAAGTACGACATTAGTAGAATTAACAATGCAACGAATAGAAAATCCAAATTAAAGTGTAAACTTGTAAGTGGAGAAAGAGTTACTTGAAAAATGAATAAGAATGAAGTCTCGTCTCCAAAAAGCGCTTACATCACCCATTAAAGTAGTATGAATAATGTCGCACCATTCTCAGTGATATCGCTGAATTTGAAGCGCTATGTCTCACCGCAATATTCACAATAATGTCGCATGTCGCCCAGATAAGCAACGACGGAAGGTCAGTAAATATTCTTCAATAACATCTACTCTTCATCAATTTCCTCCTAACCACCCCTTTACGCCTGTTTCAGTGGCAAATAACACTCTAACGACCTCTTCCAACCACGTCACAGTTACTGCGTGCAGGCATGTCGTCCACCCGATTGCAAGTAGTCGATGGAATTGCGCTTGCGCAGATTTTCAATGGGCTCAAATCAGCCAAAGACGATGAACGTACTCGATTTGCCGTGGAATTGCGCAACTATTTGGAGCTGATTGCGCGTGATCTCTCACCAGAACAATTCAACCGGTACAATAACGAGATCAACAAGACGATCTTTGAATTGCTCCATAGTAAAGAAACGTCAGAAAAGCTTGGAGGAATAGCTGCGTTGAATGCACTTATAGATTTTGACTCCGGAGTCGGAGAGGAAAATGCTACCAAGACTGCCCGGTTTTCTAACTACTTGAGCTCGTTGATTCTACTGAATGACATGGTTATTATGAAGCAGTCTACGAAGACTTTAGGAAAACTTGCGACGCCTGGAGGTTCTCTCACTGGAGATTTCGTAGATTCTGAGGCCAAAAGAGCGATGGAATGGCTCCTGTCAGACAATAAACAACATGAAAATCGTCGTCATGCTGCCATATTGATTGTAACAGCATTGGCAGATAATGCTCCCACGTTGTTGTACAATTATATCAGCCAGATTTTGGACCATCTATGGGTCCCTCTTCGCGATCATAAGTTGATAATACGAGAAGACACCGCAATAGCGCTCCAGAAGTGTATGCACATCATTTACGACAGAGACACCAATGCGAGAACCTACTGGGTCAAGAAAATGATTGACATGGCGCTGAAAATACTCAACGAAAACGAAACCATAGACTACAGCGATGGAAATGCTCCTTCTGCGTACAACTTAATTGCTTCGACGACATCACAATCGAATGAAAGCATCCATGGATCTCTTCTCGTGTACCGTGAGTTGATCAGATACCACAAGGACCCCTACATCGTAACAAAATTTGAGCAGATATACGAAAACACCATGCTTTACAAAAATCACAAGTTAGCCATCATTAGGCAAGAGTTGACCAACATATTCCCCTTGCTTTGTAAGGTTAATCCCGAGCTTTTTGTGGAGAAATACTTGCATCGAACACTATACTACTACTTATCGCAGCTCAAGAAGCTCAAAAATCTGCATAACGAAACTTCTAACTCAGACAAAAGTGCCATTTTCCGTAGTATCGGCCACATCTCTTTGGAAGTAGGAAACCAGATGGCAACCTACTTAGATGCCATTCTTGACAACATCAGAGAAGGCTTATCGTATGCCACCAATTCCAGTGTGCAACTGATTCTTGTCAATGCTGTGTCCAGTGATCTGAATGCTCCCACCGCTGCTGGACTCAATGCGATCTCTACTTCTTCGGCAAACTCTTCTAAATATCGTGCCAGCCGCAAAGAAACAGAACCGGCAATTTTCGACTGCATAGGCAAACTATCTATCGCTGTAGGTCCTGCCTTGACCAAACATTTACAAAGAGACATTTTGGACATGATGTTTACCAACTGCTCATTGTCAACCCACATGCAAGTAGTCTTACAAATCCTCATCACTAACATTCCTACATTGACCAATTTGATAAATATGAAGTTACTCAATTTGCTCAGTTTTGTTTTGTCGGGAAAAAGCTTCCAACCTCCTGGATCGCCTTATGGATTGGTCAAGATGAACGATTCTCTAGCAAGGGACTACAGACTTCTTATGATTTCGAGAGATACTGGAACCAGCATCAACAACATTCTTCTGAACAATGAAACGTACAAGGCATATGATGGTGCCATATTAATTCAAGCACTTGAAATGCTAGCTGCCTTCAAGTTTGAAAATTATCAACTTAACGAGTTCATCAGATATTGCACGATTACATATTTGGAGCACAGTAATGCCAAAGTAAGACAGACAGCTACCATAACTTCCTGTGAGATTTTTGTCAAGGATCCCATTTGCCAGCAAACAAGTGTCAATGCGCTTAATGCTGTCAATGAAGTATTGGATAAGCTTTTGTCTATCTCGATTACTGATCCTATTCCAGAGATCAGATTGGAGGGCCTCAATTGTTTGGCAAATGCTGGTAATTTCGACCCTCAATTGTCCCAAGCTGATAATGTCAGACTCTTATTCATTGCATTGAACGATGAAGTGTTCAGTATACGGAAGACTGCCATCAGAATATTGGGAAGACTATCATCTATCAACCCTGCATACATTGTACCGTCATTAAGAAAGACACTTATACAGTTGTTATCCAGATTAGAGTATTCTTCTACGAGCCGTAAGAAGGAAGAAAGTGCCATATTGTTGTCCTTGCTCATTAGCAACTCAAAAGAGTTGACAAGGCCATATGTAAAGCCCATTGTTGAGACTTTATTACCAAAAGCAAAAGATATGAGTTCTTCTGTGGCATCTAGTGCAATTAATTGTATTGGAGAGTTGGCAGTTGTAGGAGGGGAAGATTTAAAGATTTTCATTCCTGATTTAATGCCCTTGATTTTGGACACTTTTCAGGATCAAAGTTCATCATACAAACGTGATGCTGCATTGAAGACATTAGGACAACTCGCAAGTTCCTCTGGTTATGTTATTCAACCTTTGCTTGACTATCCACAATTGCTAGGAATGTTGGTTGGCATCTTGAAACTGGAAACTTCTCCTCAAATTCGAAGAGAAACTGTCAGATTACTAGGTATCTTAGGTGCGCTTGATCCATACAAGTATAGAGAAGTAGAACAGAATTCCAAGAATATTCCTGTTGAGCAAAATGCTCCTCCGGTGGATGTTGCTCTCCTTATGCAAGGAATGTCACCATCCAATGACGAATATTATCCTACAGTTGCAATCACGAATTTGTTGAAGATTCTCAAAGATACTTCGCTAAGTACCCATCACACAAAAGTCATCCAGGCTATAATGTATATCTTCCAGACTTTGGGATTGAGGTGTGTCTCATTTTTACCACAGATCATTCCAGGTATCATTAATGTTATGCATACGTGTCAACCATCTATGCTCAAGTTCTATTTCCAACAATTGGGAGCTTTGATATTGATTGTCAAACAGCATATTAGACCTTTTTTACTCGAGATTTTTGGCGTAATCAAGGAGTTCTTCAATGTGAACAGTCAATTGAATATCCAAGTAATCATAATCAGTTTGATTGAGTCTATTTCGAGAGCTTTAGAAGGCGAGTTCAAGATGTACTTGCCTGATGTCTTGACGTTATTGTTGGATGTGTTCGAAGAAGACAAGTCTCCAAAAAGGGAGCCAACTTTGCATGTTTTGAAGAGTTTTGTTGTCTTTGGAAGTAACATCGAAGAATATGTTCACATAATCGTTCCAAACATCGTGAAGATGTTTGAAGTAGGTCCCTTCAACTTGAGGAAAGCTGCCATTGAAACGATAGGTAGATTATCTAGAAACGTTTTGTTGAACGATATGGCTTCTAGAATCATCCATCCCATATTAAGAGTGTTACGTCAAGGAAATGACGAATTAAGAGGTTCTGCTATTAATACATTAAGCTACTTGTTGTTGCAATTGGGATCTGAATTCAGTGTCTTCATTCCTGTTATCAAGAAGGTGTTGATTCTGCAGAAGATCCATGCTCCAAAGTTTGAACAATTAGTTGGAAAGCTTATCAGTGGTGATCCATTGCCTCCACATTTGGATATTTATAAGGATTATGATTCTCATCTGCCCCATTTTGATATCACGGATGTAGATTTACCTTCGAAGAAGTTGCCTGTGAACCAAGGAGCTTTGAAGACTGCTTGGGATTGCGGTCAACGTAGAAGTAAAGAAGATTGGCAAGAGTGGATTGGTAGATTGAGTAAGGAATTGTTGAAACAGAGTCCTTCTCATGCTATTAGAGCCTGTGCTGCATTAGCTTCTGATTATTATCCATTGGCTAAAGATTTGTTTAACGCCAGTTTTGCCAGCTGCTGGAGTGAATTGTATTCGCAGCATCAAGAAGAATTAGTTCAATCATTCTGTGTTGCGTTGTCCTCACCTAACAACCCCCCAGAGATTCATCAGATTTTGTTGAACTTGGCTGAATTTATGGAACACGATGATAAGTCTTTACCAATTGCCATTACCACTTTGGGTCAGTATGCTCAACGTTGCCATGCTTTTGCTAAAGCTTTGCATTACAAGGAACTTGAGTTCTACGAAGAGCCAACCACACCTACTATTGAGTCGTTGATCAGTATCAATAATCAATTGCAACAGTCAGACGCTGCCATTGGTATTTTGAAGCATGCTCAGTTACACCACGACCTCCAGTTAAAGGAAACCTGGTACGAGAAGTTGCAGCGTTGGGATGATGCTCTCAGAGCATATAATGAACGTGAAAAACACGAGCCTAATAACATGGAAATCACTATGGGTAAGATGAGGTGTTTGCACGCCTTGGGAGAGTGGGAACAATTATCTGAATTAGCGCGTAGTAAATGGGAGGATTCTTCAAGTGATATCAAAAGAAGTGTAGCTCCATTGGCAGCTGCTGCTTCGTGGGGTTTGGGCCAATGGGATCGTATGGATTCTTGTATAAAGGTGATGAAGTCCGAGTCTCCTGATAAAGCGTTTTTCAATGCCATCTTGTCTCTTCACCGAAACAACTTCGAAGAAGCATCTAATCATATCTTGAAAGCTAGAGACTTGCTTGTTACCGAAATTACCGCATTAGTCAGCGAAAGTTATAACAGAGCATATGGTGTGGTAGTCAGAGTTCAGATGTTAGCAGAATTGGAAGAAATCATTAAGTATAAATGTTTACCTCAAGGTTCTGAAAAGAGAGCTGTCATGAGAAAGACTTGGAATACGAGACTCTTGGGATGTCAGCGTAATGTAGATATCTGGCAAAGAATGTTGAAGGTCAGGGCTCTAGTTATCAAGCCAAAGCAAGACATGGATATGTGGATTAAGTTTGCCAACTTGTGCCGAAAATCTGGAAGATTGAATTTGGCCGAGAAGTCCTTGAATTCCTTGTTGGAAGAAGGATCTCCAGAGAACCCCTCGAGGGCCCCACCACAAGTCGTTTATGCTCAACTTAAGTACATGTGGGCTAAGGGACAGCAGAAAGAGGCTTTACGACACTTGGTTGATTTCACGACAAGAATGTCTCAGGACCTCGGATTGAATCCAAACGATTTGATCACCCAACCTTTGCCGTCTGAGGGCCCGGGTATTCCAAAGCATGTAGAAGAATACACCAAGTTATTGGCACGTTGTTTCCTTAAGCAAGGTGAATGGCAGATAGCCTTGAACAATAACTGGCGTACTGAGACATCTGAGATCATCTTAGGTGCATATCTTTTGGCTACTCATTTCGACAATAAGTGGTATAAGGCATGGCATAACTGGGCTCTTGCCAATTTTGAGGTTATTTCTGTCTACACTACCCAAAGCAAAACGTCTTCAAGTGGTGCCAATAGCAATTTTGGAAGCCAAGGTGACATAGTAGAGCAAAACGAACAAGTTAGACTTTCTTCTACCCAAGAGGATGCAACCATACCACAACCACAGCCAGCCAATTTGATTCCAATGGAAGCTGTGCAAAGACACGTTATTCCTTCCATCAAGGGTTTCTTCCACTCTATTGCATTGTCAAGTTCTAACTCATTGCAAGATATGTTGAGATTACTCACGTTGTGGTTCAAGTTTGGTGGTATTCCAGAAGCAGCTCAGGCAATGACGGAAGGTTTCAACATGGTTAAAATTGACAACTGGTTAGAAGTTGTTCCTCAACTTATTTCTCGTATTCATCAGCCAAATCAAATTGTTAGTAGATCGTTGTTTGGCTTGCTTGCTGATTTGGGTAAGGCTCATCCACAGGCATTGGTGTATCCTTTGGCTGTTGCAGTTACCTCTGAGTCCGTCAACAGGAAGATGGCTGCTGAGTCAATCATTGAGAAAATGCGTCTCCATTCGTCTAACTTGGTTGATCAGGCTGAGCTTGTTTCTCACGAGTTAATCAGAGTTGCCGTTTTGTGGTTAGAACAGTGGTACGAAGGTTTGGAAGATGCTTCCAGACTCTTCTTTGGTGAACATAATACTGAGAAAATGTTTGAGGTTCTTGAACCATTGCATCAGATGTTGTCCAAGGGACCTGAAACAATGAGAGAATCCTCGTTTGCTACGGCCTTTGGAAGAGAATTAGCAGATGCTTATGAATGGGTCTTGAATTTCCGTAGAACTAAGGATATCACTAACTTGAACCAAGCTTGGGATATTTACTATAATGTCTTCAGAAGAATAAGTAGGCAATTGCCTCAATTGCAGAGTTTGGAGTTGCAGTACGTTTCGCCAAAATTAGAATCTGCCAACAATTTGGACTTGGCCGTTCCAGGTACTTATCAAGCAGGTAAGCCTGTCATTAGAATTATGAGATTTGATCCTACATTCTCGGTTATCTCGTCTAAGCAAAGACCAAGAAAGGTTACTTGCGGAGGAAGTGATGGTAAGGATTACTTTTATGCATTGAAAGGGCACGAAGATATCAGACAGGATAACTTGGTTATGCAATTGTTTGGTTTGGTCAATACTTTATTGGTCAATGACCCAGAATGTTTCAAGAGACATTTAGATATCCAGCAATACCCTGCCATTCCATTATCGCCTAAGGTAGGTTTATTAGGATGGGTGCCTAACAGTGATACATTCCATGTATTGATTAGGGAATACCGAGAATCTAGAAAGATCTTGTTGAATATTGAACATCGGATCATGTTACAAATGGCACCCGATTATGACAGTTTAACTTTACTACAGAAGGTGGAAGTGTTCACCGGAGCCTTGGATAACACAAGAGGGCAAGACTTGTACAAGGTATTGTGGTTGAAATCGAAATCTTCCGAAGCTTGGTTGGACCGTCGCACGACTTATACACGTTCGTTGGCAGTGATGTCTATGGTTGGTTATATTTTGGGATTGGGAGATCGTCATCCTTCGAACTTGATGCTTGACAGAATTACCGGTAAGGTTGTTCATATAGATTTCGGTGATTGTTTCGAAGCTGCTATTCTTAGAGAGAAATATCCCGAAAAGGTCCCGTTCAGATTGACGAGAATGCTTAACTATGCGATGGAAGTGAGTGGAATCGAAGGATCGTTTAGAATAACTTGTGAACATGTGATGAGAGTGTTAAGAGATAACAAGGAATCTTTGATGGCAATCTTAGAAGCCTTTGCATATGATCCATTGATCAACTGGGGGTTCGACTTCCCCACCAAGGCAGTGGCTGAAGCAACTGGTATCAAGGTTCCGCAAGTCAACACTGCTGAGTTGTTAAGAAGGGGTCAGATTGATGAGCAGGAAGCTGCAAGGTTACAAAGACAGAATGAGGTCGAAATTAGAAATGCCAGAGCTGCTTTGGTGTTGAAGAGAATTACAGATAAGTTGACTGGAAACGACATCAAGAGACTCAGAGGATTAGATGTTCCTACACAAGTGGACAAATTGATACAACAAGCGACCAGCGTTGAAAACTTATGCCAGCATTACATTGGCTGGTGTTCTTTCTGGTAGACACTGAAGTTACGTAACTTTTATAGACCAAAATGTATAATTATGAAGTAGTCTAAGAAACTCTATATTATGAAATTTATGACGATGAGAAGATGATGGCAAGAATGATACTGAGCTTATGAAATCTTCTTGGAGGCACTGGTGAAGCCAATACCTTTGATAGACATGGTGAGGATGTTTTCTTCACCTGGCTCGTCAGTTGGCTTCAACAAAACTTCCGAACTCATGATTTCTTTGATATCACGAACTATGTGAACGAAGTTTTCGTCGATTTGCAGAGTGTGCACCTTCAATCTTCCGATGTCTTCCTTGCTAATGGTCATGTATACCAAAGCTAGCATCAACTGATTTCTACCAACGACAGCACTGTTGGTGAGCTCTTCCAAAAGATTGTAGGCTACTCTTTCACCCAAATCTTCTGGAAGCATGGCAGCTGCACCTACACCTTCTGCAATAATTCTCCAGCCCTTCTTCAGTTCAGCGACTAAGGTGACTCCAAACCCAGGAGACTTACCAGAGTTTTCACCTCTCCATACATCTGCTGTGATGTTTACATCTACTCCTGTGGGTCTCAAGACTTTTCTGGCAGAATCAATAATTCTGTTGACAATGGAAGGAGACACTCTAGTACAGTAAGCAACACCTCTGATGGCAGAAAACTTGGGGACATCTACAGCATGTATGGTAAGAGGTTGTGGAATGAGCGAGTTACACATCAAGTGTACTTCACCTCCTCCCAATGGTGCGGAGCCTCTCTTGAGGATATGTAAAGAAACTTCTCTGACTCCGAACTTTTCCATTATCGGTATCAAGCCCCATTTGATGGATTCGGGTGTAGCGTCGTTCGTATCTCCGCTGGTGAGACCCTTGAATATTATGGAAAACTTCTTCTTGGAGAATGGAGCCAAATAAAGCATGGGTTCTACAAAATATCCAATTGGCTTATTGGAAGGACAGTTGTGCACTAATTCTCCACCAATAATGATTCCAGGACGATATATTATCGTAGTACCAGTATATGAGATCTCTATGTGCGAACCATTGGTAACGGCTTCAAGCAATCTTAGGAAAGACACTTCGTGGTCTCTGAGACCAGGGTTGACATCTTGTGATCTGATTTTAGAAATCTTGATAGCTTTTCCAGAAAGAGTCGAGAGAATCAACCGCAAACGGAAATTTCTATGGCCCTCGAATGTTATTGGCGAGGACATAGCTATTGGAGATGAAAGGTGTTTCAGGAGACTTTGGAAGAAGAACAACAAATTACGAAAAAAAAATTGGTAATTGTAGGGAATCTGAATAATAGTAATAAGACGAGAAGAGCAGCTCATCTTGAAAAATTTACACCGTGAAAAAAGTCATGTGATGCAGAGACTCAAGCAATAAATTGTATAGTAGCACAGTGAAAATAACGATAAATATCACATATCAGGGTAGCTATTCTACGCTTCAACTGATAATCTCTAAATGTATTTCTTAAGGATGTCTATATAAAAGCATTGTCCTCTCTTTCATTATACTCGTTCTTGACTTCTTTGGTCGGCTCTCTCATTTAAGCTATCTCCAGCAATTGTCACTCACTCTCCTTTTTTTCGCGTGCACTGGCAAAGTATCATTCTTAGTTAACTAATTATACTGTTCAATTCAAAAACGTAGTTTGGATAATTCATTCGGGACATTTACTTTATTTCAAAAACATTTACATTCTTTCAATCTTATTATTTTGATTGTTCATTCCATCGTGACATCATAATGTCGGAAGACAATGCAATGAAGCGGCCAGCTTCAGATCTCGAGCTGAACCTGAAAAAACCCAAGCTAGACCATGATAATGATCAATTAAACGATTTGTTCGCTGATACGCTTCCACAGTTCGACAGTACACATCACGCTAACGAACAAGGTGAGGATCTTCGAGCCAATTCCATTGACTTCAGCACTGATCCTCTAGGAATTGATTTCGATACTATACCTTCGAATCTTCTTGAAGCACTTCCAGCAGCTACAGACGGACACATTCAGAATAGCAATAACAACAACATTAACAATATAAATACCAGTAACAATAACATTGATGTCAATGTAAATAATAAAATATCTGGTTCTGGTTCTGTTCCACTCCCTTCAAATATACGAACCATACAAAATGCCACGACTTCTTCCTCCTTCCAGAAGTCAGCAACTCCAGTCGATCTCAAACTGACAGAAAATCAATCCTCCATACATATCAAGACAGAACTTCGTGAAGGCGATTCGTTGTCGACATCTGCTGTGAATAAACCGTTGAATATTTCCACGGTAGTTCCTTCCCCAGCAGCTGCGCCAACAGCTTCGCTTTCTAGTGGTAATTTTGCAAATCTGGTTCCTGCGCCAGTGCCGAATGTTTCTGCACTTCAATACCCTCAAAGCACTTTCCAGCAGAATAGAAACTTGCCATCTATTAGTTCAGCATCTTTGGCCGATACCAAAGAGAAACAACTCGACCCCAATAAGTTGAACGACGCCATTGCTGCAGCAGGTGTCGATATCCAAAGAGAAGAAGAATTGTTAACCATACAGCAGACTCGAACAACGGATGTTTCCAGGGACCTTAAGCAGTTCTTGAGGTCTTCTAAGCCTCCAGCATTCTTGAATCCGTACCATGTAGCGTCTTTCATGAATAAAGTAGCCCGTGAGAACGGTGTCCAGCAGAATTTTCTTCAGGATGGCGATCTTTTGGAGTTAATGTCGGCTCTGTGTGAGGCATGGTTGTCATCCATATTGGGTAAGACGGTCTTGTTGTCCCGTCATCGTCGTCGTGGGATTCCACAGCCGACTAATGCCAAAAACGGTAAAAAAGCCTCTAGCAACGCCAATTCGGCTCTCAGATCTGAATTGTCGAAGGAGTTGAGAAACTTGGCAGTTAGACAGAAAGAACTCGAAGAAAGAAGAATCAGCAAGAGAATCATGTTAGGATTAGAGAAGAATGGTGCTGATCTTGATGGGGATCAACACGGAGACTCGAAGTCTGGAGCTGAAGAAACTTTACACAGAGCTGCCAATGCCACAGCAGCCATGATGACTATGAAAACAGGTGTCAAAAAGTACTCATGGATGACATCTACTTCGTCTTCTGGTGCTGATACTGTCAAGGCTGGTGCTGATACAGACAAGGGAAAGCAGAGTGCGCTTATATCCGTGAGAGGTGATAATGGGTTGAGATTCAGAGAAATCAGATCCGGCAATACCATCACTATGAAGGATATTTTGGGAGCTATTGAAGGTGAAAGAATGGGAACGCAGAGGGCCATCATCAAGGGGTATGCCAAGTTGAAAGACTAACTGGATAGTAATTGAAATGGCATGTAAGTATGTACTAATACAAAATGACTGACTTTAATCAAATTGATTAAGTATATATAGGAGTGTAATGGAGTGTGTGTTGCGAATACTACAATGAGTCTCTTCATTGTTAGAATGGTCTATTTGGTTGCGAAAAATTACGGGAGTTCAAGTCGAGACCACAGTTCTATCTGAAATTTCCCATAGAACCAGGAGATAATATTCTAATTCCGAGAACTACAGTAGCTTTCTGCAAACGGAGCCTCGAAAGTATATTCCGACCTCAAAAAGCGGAATTTTTGGTTCTAGCCCATTCTGTGAACATAGAAGGATCGAAACCTAGTTTCTGTTCTTATCGTTCATTTCTTATTTAAATAGAACCTTACCCCAACCTTAGTATGAACTTGCCTGCCTAAACTTATTTAGCTGTTGTATAGTAGGAATGCGAGGTTCTATATCCATGGTACCAGATCAGGTAAAACTCGACGGTTGCAACTTTTTTGGGAGTCATAATTCTATTTATTCTTTTCTCATATAATCAGGAGCAAATGTAAAGCAAATGCAATTTTATTCTGATAGTAAGGTTGAATATTCTACTTATATTCTACTTTCGAAAACTCCCTTGCTTTTTCCTATCTGTACCTCAAAAGTTTATTCGACGAGACCTTTAAGAAAATCTTTAGTTCTAGACTGTGAATATAGATGGAAAGAACCTTTTGACATCTTGTGCTTTCCAAAGACGAATTTCGGAAACAAACTCTAGAAGCGACCAATTGCTATAAAAGGGGAACTCCTTACCATGAAGTAGCTAGAATGTTTAGCTATTATTGCTAAACGCACAAGATCCAAATCAGCAATTGCTATTCGTGAGTCCATCAAACACACTGAAGAGAACCAAGAGGAATTTCTAAAATAAATAAACTCCGCTCTTGGCACCAAGTGGACTCTTGAAATCGATCATGCCGCTTCGAGCACTTCAAGGATTCGAGCTCTGACTACGCTTGTCGGGTCGGCGAGGTCGTAAGTTGGTATCTTGATCCATTTGCTGCTAAAATTATCAGATTCTCGCAGAAGAGCGAGCTCTATAAAGAGGCACTCGTGGAAGAAGTGAAGAGAATCAAGAGGTTTAAGATTGATGTTAAAGGATCTTTCGTTGGATTCAACATCACGATCTCGAAGACGGCAAAATCGTTATCGTTATTAAAGAAGACATTTTAGCTTCGAATATCGATGAATTGGGTCAAAACTTGGAAGACTTATTCTAGTATGATTAACGGATTGGTGCTTCGATATCTAGGGTTGGGCTATAGGTGGCTTTTGTTTTCAGGTGTTGATTTTCTATTGCAGTTCTACAATTCGAATCGGAAGTGAGCATTAGTTATTAAGTAGATTTCTTGATGCAGTTTTGAATGCAAGTTAGTACAACTATTACACCTCCAGAATCCCTCATCTGTAGTATTAGAGCTGGTAGGCGTCCACTAATAGTATCTTTATATTGAATTGAAGCAATCAACTATCTCAATACAGAGGATTCACAACATTATTGTCCTCAGCTAAGGCGTAGTCGCCTCCCCCATGCAGATACAATGACCGTATAGGATATTAATTCAATTGCCTTTCTTTCATATAGAGCTAGCAAGTTTACATATGAGAACAATTCATAGTATTATATGTCTACTTGGGCTACCAGATGCTTAACTACGGCGGCTGCAAAAAGGTCGTGCGCGGCAGATCATAACATAAACATATAAACAATCTCGATTTCCACGATTCAATATACAAGAATACAAGAATCTTTTTCTCTATAGCAATGGATTTCAACTTGTCCGCGTATTTTAACGCGTTTGACGTCGACAAAGAGTATACTGTCGATGTGGTGGATATAGACGGCAAACTCGAGAGTGTCACTAACTTCGTAGCCAATAACCCCGACTGCCTCAACTTCAACACTGACCTACTTGAAGATGTCATAGAATTGATCCACGGCTATCCTTCACTCGATGGTAAGCACCAAAAGCAACTTGCTTATCTTGTCACTTCCTCCTTCAATGCAATAGGTCACAACTACAAAAGTATCGTGGATAGTGGCGACTTCGTAGATTCTCTCGAAACATGCAAGGCATCGCTTGAGAAATATGGCTATTTGACATTTGTACTAGCTAAACACTTGAGCAAAGAAGACCATACACGTGTTGTAGGAAAGGGAAAAACTGCAGCTGGGACCCTTGCTGTTGCTAAATGGAAGTCCAACTGCGTCCAAGTCGAAGACTGTCTTACTTCAATAGTTACTGTTCTAGATACAGACTTGCTGAAAGTATTTGTCACGACTCCCGAAAGAGACTTGTTTGTGGAATTGTTCACCAGACCGATCATGAACTTAATGGAAAGTCCTGAAAGGATGAAAGTAGTTTCCATCAAGTTGCTTTTCTTCAAAGCTATTTCCCTAGCAGTTAAGTTCCATGGTCATTCCGCCATTATCCAACACTCCATTATCCAGTGTCTTACATACTACGTTCATTTGCCAAATTACATGGCAGAATTGCTCCACGTCTTATCCGAAGACTACGACTATATGGTACTTACAGAAGAAGTCCTTCGTGAGATTTCTCAGACCCAATTCAACTCTAATGATACCAATGGGCCCCGAGCAGTGTCTGATTTCTTGATCAAACTCTCTGAACTCAGTCCCAGATTGATTTTGAAGCAAATGTCTTGTACCGCTCAGTTGTTGGATAACAGTAACCAGACATTGAGATGTTCGGTAGTCGAGGCTTGTGGTAATATTGTAGTAGACATCATCAAAAGTAGTGCCGAATTGGAGGGCGAAGATGGCCACAACGGTTCTCAGCAAGTAGATGGTCTTTTGGATCTCCTTCAAGAACGATTTTTGGATCAAAATCCCTATGTTAGAACCAAAGCATTTCAAGCAATGACTAAGATCATAGGATTGAAAACCAAATTGACGGAAAGAAGGCAGCTTCTAATTATGCTTGCAGTACGATCTCTTGATGACAGGAGCACGTTGGTGAGAAGAAATGCCATCAAATTGATATCACAATTGGTTCTAACACATCAGTTTACCGCTTCGCATGGCTCTCAATTGGAATACACCTTCTGGAAAGCTCGTTTGGACGAAGCAGAAGTTGAGTTGCAAAGTTACTTGCCACTTTCGCCACAGAAAAGCAAGAGAAAAATTGTTGTTGATAATGATGATGATGATGATATGGATGTAGGAGAAGGAGAAGATGAATCTGTAGAAAAAGAAGCTGATGATTTTGAAGCTGAATCAAGTGTGGATCACGATGAGCTCAACGTTTCCATGATAGAGCAAGAACAAAACTTACCTGATAGAAGTGTACTATTAAGAGCAAAGTTGAAAGTTAGTTATTACAAGGATGCCGTTGATTTCATTTTAGCCATCCAACATGGTACTGAAGCTGTGTCGCAATTATTGTTCTCCAGAAACAGAAATGAAGCTATTGATTCCATGAATTTTTTGGTTCTTGTCGACGCTTATGGAGTAGCGAATTCTGGCGATGGAATTCGCCGCATGCTCCATTTAGTATGGCTGAAGGGCTCGTCAGATGAAGGGAAATCTGTTCCATCTCATTTGATTGACTGTTACAAGGATTTATATTTGACAGCTCCAGCAAATACTAACAAAATAGAGAAGGCTGCCTATATTGCAAAAAACTTAATAGGATTGACATTTCAAGCTTCTGTTGCGGATTTGGCATCCTTGGAGAAATTGTTAGGCATGATGTATTTGGAGAAGTTGATCAGTCCGGAGGTGATCCGTATATTATGGCAGATCTACAACTATGACGGCTCGGATGAAACTACTGAGCCTAGTACAGAACTGCGTCGTGGTTCAATCATTATTTTAGGTATGCTAGCACTTGAAGACCACCAGATTGTTGTTAGGGGCTTGGATATTCTATTGAATATTGGACTTGGACAAAAAGGAAAGGATGATTTAATTTTGGCAAAGTACACTTGTGTTGCATTACAAAGAATTATTCCACCTTCAAATAAAAAGAGCACAACTACTGTGAAAATTGCAAGAGAAGAAGAATTTATTGCGATATTGAAAGAAGTTATTTTATCATATAATGAAGAATCAGAATGGTATAGTGTGGCAGAGCAGGCTATTGGAGCTATTTATCAGACGGCCACACAACCTGAAGATGTATGTTCTGAAATTATTAAACAAAAATCTATTGGTGTATTCAAAGAAGGAAAAACTGGTGAATCTAAGGTGATTGCCTTGTCTCAACTTTTGTTTGTTATTGGACACGTCGCAATCAAGACGATTGTCCACTTGGAAAAGTTGGAGGCTCAGTTCAAGAAAAAGAAGCATGACGCTGAAGGTAAGAAAACCAATGCCAACAATAAAAATGATGAAGAAGATAATGGTAATGAATTGGAAATGATTGGTGGTACCTCTGAAGATGATTTTGCCGATGCAGTGGCACATGTCAAGGAAAGAGAATTACTCTATGGGGAGAATTCCTTGCTCTCTAGATTTGGTCCTTTGGTGAAAGAAATCTGTGCCAACAACAAGAACTACGACAATAGAACTTTACAAAGGTCTGCCGTATTGTGTATGTCCAAATTGATGTGCGTTTCGTCCATATACTGCGAGGAGAATTTGCCATTGTTGATTACAATTATGGAGAAGTCTGACGATCCTATTATTAGATGTAATTGTGTCCTTGCTTTGGGAGATATGGCTGTGTGTTTTAATAACATTGTGGATGAAAGTACAGATTTCATATACCGTCGTTTGACTGACGAGAGTATGATGGTGCAAAGAACATGTTTGATGACGGTGACATTCTTGATCTTGGCTGGTCAAGTCAAAGTGAAAGGTCAATTGTCGTCCATGGCCAAATGTTTGGAAAATCCAGATCAAGGTATTAGCGACATGTGTAGATTATTCTTTGCGGAGTTAGCTACGAAAGACAATGCTATCTACAACGGCTTTATTGATATTTTCAGTGGGTTGTCCAATGACGAGACGTTGTCCAAAGATGCCATGAAACGAATCATCAAGTTCTTGTTGCAGTTTATCGACAAAGAAAGACACCAGAAGCAGTTGACTGAGAAACTTCTCGTCAGATTGGCTAAATGCCATGATGATGTACAATGGAATGATTTGGCTTTCGTGTTGACTACTATTCCGTACAAGAACGAGAAGGTGACAGCAGCACTTGACGAAGGGTTCAAGATGGTGCTGGCAAGACAATGATAGAAACAAGTATACAAGTTTACGAATTTAATGAAAGTACAATGTTGAATGGAAAAAATAGGTATAACACCAATTATCAGGAGTAGTGGAAAGCTAGATTAATATAGAGAGTAATTGAGATCAAAATATGTAGCTCCTAACTATTGAAAATTTCGTAATGTGCTTACTTTTTTGCGAAATGATATGGATGCTAATCCAATACTAATTTTGTTAATACAGGGTTCGAAGCCATTCGGACATAATTTATCACATACAGTGGTAATTTCGACTACCTTTTCCTTTGAGAAGATTTTTATGGACCTATTTACTACATAGTATATAAATTCTCTCTAACACCGAAGGATCTAGCACATCCAAAGGTAAGACCCTCCTGATATTACCAACTTCTAGGTTTTTTCCTTAAGACAATGAAAAGATACATGGCAACGGTGAAGTTATACCGGACTTGTAAAAACGTCTAAACTGCATAAACGATATCCAAGATGAAACCATTGAACACGCTAAAGCATCCCTGTCTGCTATGTTTTGCCGTCGATATCGAAAAGATGAATCACCAGGAGGTATCGATAGAAAGATATGCAGGCTCTGATAGTGTAGTAGTAGTTGTGCAAATGAGATTGCTGAGATTGAGTGCAAGAACAAGGATGTCCCATACTTAAAGACTTATTTGTTATCTTGGTAAATGTGGTGTGGGGATCTGATTGAAGTACATCAGGTATTTCCAATTGAGATTTCACTGTGGGACTTAGATTCATGCTAATGTTTACATTATCTCTTAATAAACCATCCATTATCTCTCATTCCGGATCCACTTTCTCGCCTATGATGATTTCTTTTCTTCTAAATTTTTATCGTTGTTTGATCTATAGTGTGCTGAAATAGACAAACTCCATTATAGTCTTGAGCCATCCTAAGTAATGCCACGTTTATAAATGTAGCTAATAAAATGCTCGCTGTAATTGGGACAACTATAACTCTGAGTAATCTACTTCACTCATCTAGTAACTTTCTTGGTAAACCTTAATGAGCTAACTATCACGATTGCACTATTCAAGACTTCTATCTTATTTTTTTTCTGTTATCATCGGAACCGCTTGATCATAGAAAGTTCGAAAATCGGAGAAACTCACGTGATACTGATCCTAACATTTTAGATTTAGCGTTTACAAAGAAAAACACCGAATATGTCAAATCTCTTCCATTTATTCTCAATTACAGCCTGTTTTGACTAGCGCTGCTCCTCGATGCCATTCCACTTCATCCAACAGAAGATAGCCGAGCTACTGCCGGTGGTAGGCTTGGATGAGGCCAGTTTGAAGATCCTCATTTGTACGCTACTCTCATTTCCGTTCGGGGTAATCTTTAAGAGACTTCCGGACCAGAGCTATACATTGAAAAACTTGTACAATTTGGCTGTTTCGTCATTGTATGTGTTTGGAATTCTCAATCTCAGAAGCGGACTTGTCACATTGGTTATTTCGGCCACGGGAACCTACTTTATCACGCGATACTTAAGAACTAGTTCTATGCCATGGGTCAACTTTGTCTTTCTCATGGCCCATTTGTGCTACTCCCATTTGCACACGCAATTCTTTGTCACGTTTGACCAAACCAAAATTGACATTACGGGAGCTCAGATGGTTTTAGTGATTAAGCTTACTTCATTTGGCTGGAGTGTGTATGATGGAAGGCAGCCAAAGAATCTCTTAACTTCTTACACAGCTTCCAGAGCCATTAAGAAGCACCCTAACATCTTGCCTTATATCGGCTATGTATTCTTCTACGCTTCAGTATTGACAGGACCGGCTTTTGACTACGCTGACTATGACAAGTTCATCCATTCTGCATTGTTTGACGATGTGCCGGATTCTAAGCGTCCGGGTCGTAGAAAGAGAAGAATTCCCAGAAGTGGTAGACAGGCACTCTACAAAACTTTGCAGGGATTTTTCTGGGCTTTCTGGCTATTCCAGATTCCCAGATATGTCAATCTTGACTATGTCTTGTCCGGTAAGTTCTACGCCAACCACAACTTCATCTACCGCATCTTCTACTTATGGGTCTTGGGCTTCACTCACAGACTCAAGTACTATACCATCTGGTTGATAGCTGAGGGTGCATGTATTTTGTGTGGTATAGGCTACAACGGCTACGATGCCGAGACCGATACCTTCAAATGGGACAGAGTGCAAAATATAGATCCATGGGCTTTTGAAACTGGTCAAAATGTCCATACTTGTTTGGAAGCCTGGAACATGAACACTAATAAGTGGCTCAAGAATTTTGTCTACTTAAGAATCGCTAGACGGGGCAAGAAACCCGGTTTCAAGAGTACCATGTTCACTTTTGTCACCAGTGCCTTCTGGCATGGTACTAGACCGGGATATTATTTAACGTTTGTTCTCGGAGCTGTTCTGCAATCTTTGGGTAAGATATACCGAAGGAACTTACGTCCTATCTTTTTAGAAGCAGATGGAAAAACTCCTAAGCCAACTAAGATTTACTACGATATTATTTCGTTGATTGTCACGCAGCTTCTCTTTGGTTTCATTTCTCAGCCGTTTGTCATCTTGGATTTCAAGCTTTCACTCTACTGTTGGGCAACTACTTATTTCTACGTTCCTGTTGCTGCCATTGTCACGTTCTTCCTCTTTAGAGGACCTTGGGCTAAAGTGGTCATTAAATGGTGTAGATCACATACTGCTTCTGCACAAATTCCAAAGGAAGCACTTGACAATATCAAGCTCACTTCCAAGGAAGCACAACAGGTCAATAACCATGTTGATAATATCTTGGAAAGAGAATACGACACTTTAGGATTACCTCCTATTGATGTACTCGAAACTGTAGACAAAAAGGAATTCGATGAAGACCTCAAGGACTTGACCGAAGCATGGCGTTCGTTCAGGGGCCGCAGGAGTTCAATCAAGGATGATGATTTCGAAGGGTTGAAAGATGCCTACAACAATTTTGCCAGCGAGATTAACGAGATCTTCACCTCGAAGAAAGAAGAGTTTAGCAAAAAACCAGCAACAGTGTCCAGAACCAAGAAGGTTGATTGAGACATTAACACATAAAACTTTATTTATTAATATTATGTACCAAGACGTGAATTCGATGTAGACCTTGAGTAATGCCTTAGAATCGCAAGTTTCGAAACGATTAATCAATGATATATCAGGGAATTCATTCTGAAGAGTTCGGTGTGATCAGATTTTACAATTCACACGGTGATATATTGCTTGCTGTGGCATAATTGTGAATATATATATATATATCTTCTATACTGTTCTGTTGTAGTTGTTTATATTATCGGCTGCAATAATTGCCCAAAGAAGCAAAGCATGTGCGACCTTCTCGATTTAATTTTTCGGTCACCAGGTTTGAGCAATTATCTAGTAGATCTGAATGTCTTGTGAATCAGAGGAGAAGTTTTTTTCAGTTGATGGAGTCTTTATGAATATTGGCAATTACTTCGAATTATTGACATTTTACATTTGACTATTAACATCTGGATATACACACTTAACATTGGATATAGATATAGGATATTGATATTGCTTTTGGCTTTTATAATTCATATTCAACCGTATTTATCGCCATGCTTGCCACAAATATAAGAATTGCCAGTGGTTCTGGTTTCAGAAATCAGATTTTCAGAAGATACAACTCTTCGAAATCCACCAAGGCTCCTACCGGGGTCGTCTTCATGAATATGGGAGGTCCTTCTACCGTGGCTGAAACTCATGACTTTCTATTCAGACTCTTTTCGGATGGGGATTTAATTCCTTTTGGGCCATTCCAGAACATCCTTGCGAAGTGGATTGCCAAGAGACGAACTCCCAGAATCGAGGAACATTACAAAGAGATTGGTGGTGGTTCTCCTATTCGCTACTGGTCGGAATTCCAGTGCAAGAGAGTATGTGAGATACTCGATAAGACGAATCCAGAAACGGCTCCTCACAAGCCTTACGTTGCTTTCAGATATGCTAAACCTTTGACAGAAGACACGCTTCAGCAGATGTTGGATGATGGGGTTAAGCGTGCCGTAGCCTTCTCGCAGTATCCCCAGTTCTCATACTCTACGACTGGTTCTTCAATAAACGAATTGTATAGACATACATTACAACTCGATCCAGAGCGTCGGATTAACTGGTCTGTAATTGACAGATGGCCCAAGGATAAGGGATTGGTATCCGCCTTCTGTACTCACATTAACGACAAACTCACTGAATTTCCTATGGAAGACAGATACAAGGTAGTTTTGTTGTTTTCTGCACACTCGTTGCCAATGGAGATCGTCAATAAGGGTGATTCATATCCGGCTGAAGTTGCGGCTACAGTCTATGCCATTATGGAGAAGTTGAACTTCCAATTGCCCTACAGATTGGTATGGCAATCACAAGTTGGACCCAAACCTTGGTTGGGTGGGCAGACGGCCAAGATCACAGAAAAGCTCAATCTCAGAGACGACATCAAAGGCATCATCTTGGTTCCTGTAGCATTCACTTCTGACCACATCGAGACACTCCACGAATTGGATATCGAATTGGTGGAGGAGCTCAAACATCCAGAAAAGGTGAAAAGAGCCGCATCGTTAAACGGTAGCGAGGTATTTATTGAAGGCTTGGCTGATTTGGTCAAGGATCACTTGCAATCGGGTAAATTGTACTCCAACCAGTTGGAATTGGACTGTAAATTAGGTGGAGAAACCGCGAAGAACACCTTCAAGCATCCCAGCGAGTTATTTGGAGACCATTCGAAATCCCTGTAATTAGTATTTGATAGAGATATTTATATATATAATAATTCTATGTCTCCGATTTTACTATAATTATGTATCTAACTAATCTGAAAATTCGTCCTCTGAGTCGAACAAATCAAGGTCTAGTTGTGCCGATTGTTCTTCTTTCTTTTTGCCAGAAGACGAGGAGCCATAGTCGCCGAATGAACCTCTACGAATTCCAGCATCCTGTTCTTTATCTGCTTTCAGGACTTGTTCTTCTATCCTTTCTTGGGATTTTTCTTCTTCTGTAGTTCCCAACTCATTTTTAATGATTTCGTCAGGATTCAACGAGCTGGCTGCAAGCATTCCTCTTCTTAAAGCATCTTCAGCTGGCCACACATAGTTATTGGGGTGTATTTGAAAAGGCATACTAGCCAGAGTAGCTGGAGCTTTAGTAAACTTAGCCAACTTCATGGCATATTTCAAGATATCTTCTATCTCTACAATATTACCATTTCCTTTGCCTCCTAACACTGCTGCCTTCTTATTAGCAGCTGCAGGCAATCTTGGAAGTGCCCGCAATTCATTTCTGTACGATATGAGCTCCTTTAGTATATATTTAGAAGTGTTGTCCAAATTGCTGCTTTCAGCTTCAAGATTTTTAATCTGTTCTCCCAAACGACGATGTCTATCTAATTCCTCGATGTTCGACTTGAGATCATCGTTTATGGCAATGATATTCTCGACGTTTGCGTGCAACTGGGCATCTTTGAACTGTGAGATATTATTGGAGATGGAATTAAGAGTGTCTTCGAAAGCTCCTACTTGTTTAACTATAGGCAATTGTTCGAACTTATCCAAGGCTGCCTTTGTGGTGATTTTGCTCTTGATGTTTCCCGAGCTCACGGGGAGATTTCTAACGGGATTCAAAGAAGATGCTATATAATTGGGAGTGCTGGGAATGGAAGTAATACGTTGGTTAAGTCGTTGTGACGAACCAACTCGTGAAATAGGAAGAGATTTCAAGGAATCATTCTTCTTGTGGGGATACATCTTGAACCAATTGAATTAATAGTACAATGAAAGTGTGAAATTGATGTGATTGGAATAAGTATGACCTTATACTGATTTATGTAAAGTAATCATGAAAGTAATAAACGGATGATACTGCGAATATTCAGTAAACGTAATGTGATATATATCAACAGATTTAAGTATTGAAATTAGAGATGGATCTTATGAAAACTAAGAGTTTCAAATCTTTATGCTAACCAGCTTAATTATTTTCGATTCTCATTTATTTCATTTTTAATTGTGTATGGGGTTAGAAAGATTGCGAAAATCGATAAAAAAAAATGGACTGAACAAGAGAAACTTTCCTTTTTGGTTAAAGTAGATAATTACTACTGATTCGGGATCTTCGCTATATTGCAAATTGAGCCTTCACAATTCGGTCATTAACTTCGAGATACAAGCATGTTATGAAGCGTAGCAATGTGTTTGGGAACTCTTCAGATTCAGAGTCCGACAACGACCAGTCACTAGTAACAAAGAAAGTGTTTATTCCTCCGAACGAGTCTGAAGTAGGACTTAAACAGAAGCCAGAAGAACCTACCTCTAAACAAAATGACTACTTGACATTTGTTCCTGCCAAAGGGGCAGTACCTACTTCCTCGGCCTCAGCTAAATCTTCCCTTGGAATGAAATACCACGAGATTCAACAAGCAAAAAGAGAAGAAGCCTTAAAAACGTCTCTCTTTGATAGTGAAAACAAATCGGTTGGACTTATTATAATGGAAAAGATGGGATTTCGAATTGGTGACACACTAGGCAGTAAAGTTTATAGTGATGATTCTGCCAGAAAAGACCCAATCACTGTAAAATTGAGGACAGAGAAACTTGGACTCGGAGCAGAACGAAATGAAGTAAATGATTTGGACTCTCTAGATATGGATACATATATGATTCGAATTAGTGACCAGAAGAGATTGTCCAAGATGCGACAACAACTCTCAAATGTCATGAAACTTTGCTTTGAGATCAGTGGAGAAGCGAATGACTTCTACGATAACTACAACCTCAGTGAAGTAAACGAATTGTGGAGACCGTATGCCGTAAAGCTAGTAGAACATGAGAATTCATTGAAGAGCAGTCAAAGAATTGGAACCAATAAAATACAAACAGCTCTGACCTCATGCTTCATTTCTATCGACAAGATAGAAGACCCTGAAATTTGTACTTTTTCTCTTTTACAATATTTGAGACAAGTTCACTTCTACTGCTTCTTCTGTGGGTGCAGCTACAGCGATGGGGCTGATCTTGAACAGCATTGTCCTGGTATTTTGGCAGACGATCATAACATCTAGAATACCTAAGTTATATAATCATTATCTAGATTGATATATAATCATTAATTCTAAAATAAGGCAGACGCAAGCAAACTTTGCCTGGTCAATTTTGATTTTACATGTAATTCGTTGATCTTCGAAGCTGGCAATGGGTAGCATCCATTGATTTCGGCAGTAGAGAGTTCTGAAAATTCCTGTTTGGAAATCTTATGTAATCGGAGAGGATTTATATCAAACGATCCATAAACCAATGGGGGTTTTATAGCAGCTTTGTATACAGATGATGAAGCATCCATCCTACCCCATGTTATCAGAATATGGCAGTCATTGATAATGGCTCCATGCAAAAACAAGATAGCCGATTCTGCAGCTGATCTATGGAAAAATTTGATTGACGCAGAAAGCAAGTCATTGGAAAGTTTACAGGATACTATATCGCCAAAAGCAAGGAAATGAAGAGCCAACTCGTTCTCCGAGAACTTGGATGATAAACCTTTTATCAGCAAAGTGGTGTTGTTGGGATCTGTAAACTGGTTCAATGTTGGTTGTACTTGGTTGAGATGTATTCGCATAATTTCATGGCTCTCGGCTTCAGGAGCTGGACTAGAAAATCCACCACTATGAGCACCGCTAGCCTGTCCTACTCTTATGGCTCTACTGCCTACAACTACACCGTTCATTTCCTTGAGGGCTCGGGCTTTTGTATCCAAATTGGTGAAGCGCACAAACCCAAAGCCCTTATTAGCACCTGTCTGTTGATCGTACATGATTTTTACCTGTTTCACCTGCCCTGGGAATTGAGTATTGAACTTGGCGAAAATGAGATCTTCCGTCACATCCAAGGCTAAATCTCCAATGAAGATCGAATGTTCGTTCTTAGGTGCCTGTCGGGAATTAGATGAATCAGGATATCTAGAGCTTCCAGAAGTTGCTGCTCCATGATTTTCAGACTTGGGTCCTCCAGCATAATTAATTTTGAATGTTCTTGCCGATCCTGGAATCACTAATCCATTCTTCAGGACTGCCGTATCTACTTCTTTTTCGTTAGCAAATGTTACAAATGAATAAGGTGGTTTTGTTGTGTTGAACTTGTCTCTCATAATCTTGACAGAAACAGGTGGTACACCAACTGTTTGCCATATATTAGCAATGATTTCCTCCGTCCAAGTGGAATCCAATCCTCCCATCCAGATTTGAAACTGTGTATCATTATAACGAGTTCCTTGCTGATTGTATGCGTTGTGAGATTGACTATGAGATGAAGTTTGAGATTGTGACTGGTAGGCTGCTTGATAGGCATTTCTCTTGAACTGTCTTCTCTGCAAACCACTATTGTTGTTGTCATTACTATTGATACTGGAATAATTGCTACTTCCATTATAGCTACTATTGCCATTATAATTGCTGCCGCCGTTGTAGCTGCCGCCATTGTGGTTGTTGCTCGTATAACTGTCTCTGCCATTGTAACTATTGCTACTATTATTGTTATTGTATCTATTGTATCCTCCGCTTCCAGACTGCTGGCCACCAGAAGTTCTATAACTGCTTCCCTGATATCCTCCTCTCGACCGATAGCTACCGGAGTTATGGTACGACATGGTGGTGAATTGTTTGAAAAGAATATAATGTAGGATTCTAATGGGCCATCTGGTGAAAAGTTATAGGCCGTATATGTGCAGGATGTAAAAAAGATGTGTTTGTGACCGAAGCATTTAAATGGATACAATGAAAGTTGCAATGCAAGTGGGATTGAATATGGCAGATATTTATAAACGAGTTGTGGTATTTATAAACTTTAACATATACAGTGATTTCATTTTTGATTTTAACTAGTGACTGGAATTGATTCAAACCACCGGTTCAAAATTTTTTATACGACCGAAATTTGTTCAAACCATACGGTCACAATTGTTCATACCAGTGGTCGGAATTGATTCATAATAAACTCCCAAAAATATTCAAACCAGTTATTCAGAATTTTTAATACCAGTCGACGACATTGTTCATACTATCCAGCTAAGTTGAATTTTCATCCGCCTTGTAGTTAAAATACAATTAAATTGGACTATCAATAATCTTTTTTTTACAGCTGATTTTTTACCTCTTTTTTCGTTGTAGGACTACAATTTTTTTTGTAGAGAGTAATCACTCAATATAATGTAAACAAGAGGTAATGAGAATTTTATTGTAAGTAAATATGGATTTCAATTCTAAGCTACTTCCTGATGGGTTCATCGATGGTCTTGAAGCACTGTACCACCTAGCAGATTACCACAGCTAAGGTAGAGACCAGGCTAACTTTGTACGATAACAGGTGATCTTGTAATGCAATTGCAACCCTCAGATTTGAATATCCCCCTGGTTTCGATTCGCAACTAGCCCCAATAGTTCGTTTGCCAATCCACTGGCTATTTTTTCGTTGCACTTACAAAGTCTTCCTCATCAATAATTATGATTTCCACTACGAATTCAAATAACAGTACAATGAACTATCACTATAGATTCATTAATTACTGTTTATTGGAATTGATATTATTGTAGGAATAAAGATTTTCTAAAGTTCAACTATGTGTTGGAAATCATATTCATTTGCCAGGAATCTTTATTTACGATTTACGAAGTGGATAACTCGTTAGTTGGAAATGTTCTCTTTCAATAATACAAAGTAATTAAAACTAATATAATCATTTTTCCCTAGGAGCTAAACTTTATTCTATAGATGAAATCTCACTAAATTGTTAGTTGTTACAATAGAAAACTAAATTGTTGTATAGGAATTGTTGATGTTAATATTGACTCAAAATTTGAATTCCTAATTCAAGAGGTGCGAAGACCTTTCACAACTTCTGTGACATTATTTTGGGAAATGCTGAAGTAGAGAGTATATTTCTATGCTAGAAAGCCTTAAAGCAATAAACAGAATATTGAATACAATTATAAATAGAACAATGCTTGTAGATTGTGTGATCCTAGCAGATAAAATGTTTTTGAAGGAATCTTTCTCTTTTGAGCTTGTTCGTCTAAAGCTGCTCAATAAGATTGAGTTCAAGAGAGAAATGCTAATGATTTCGTAATTGATCGCCGGTTGAATACAAATAACAAGCTTAAAAAGTTCTTATAAATTACTTTTTAAGCTTAGTTCACAATTCAAATAATTGTTCATACCTTATAAAAATGATTTTTGTTTTTAAAATTTAAATATACATTAGAAAAAGCAAGCTAAGCTATAAACTTTGAATAACAAATTGCATTAGAGGTGGCACAGTGGAAAAAACCCTGAAATGAAGAAATATCTCGAAAACAAGAATCTGATAGTAGCTGCTATGAAAAAAAAAGACTGAAAGGGGAAATACTGTTTTGTAATATTTTCAGATTATTCAAGAGGTCCTGTCATCAATTTGTCATCAATTTCAAAACCTCGTGGTAGCGTTGTCATAATATCTGCAAAGCACTCTTTGTTTTTTCTGGCTACGGTTTCTTCTTCGTTAAGATCTATATTGATATAGGTTCCATAATCATCTTCGCGAAAGCTTTCTCTATCTCTATTTCTTTGTTTGGTGTTGCTAGACACTAATACTGCTTTAGCTATAACATGCTCCCACGTTTGCTATCTGTGACTCAAGAATCATCTCATTTGGTTCGGAATAAAAGCTATTACCAAGACCTTCGATGAACTTATCGGGAAGTGCTAGAATTGAAATCCAATTTCCTTACAATAAAATTTTCTTGTTTCTATCACATTTGCAAATCATATTGTGACTTGTTTTTACAAAAGTTGTAATTCTACGACAAAGAGATCAAATTAAGCGGCAAAAAATTAAAGTTTTTTGAAAGTTCCATTCTATTATACTTTAACAGGACAGCAAATGAAATTACATCTCAGCTCATGTATTGAGTTTTATATCCTTTTGTGGTATAAAATTTAAATGCTGGATAGTATGAACAATCTCATTGACTTGTATCAAAATTCCCAATAACCGGCATGAATATATTTGGGGATTATTTTTGAAACAATTAAGGTCGCTAGTACTAATAAAAAAATCAAAGCACTGTACGAAGCCTCTTAAACTTAAGCAGTTATCCAATTGCAAATATCTTTTGAAAATTATCTTCGTGCATAAGAAAAGTGCATAAGGGCGCAGAGTTCTCGTGTGACCAGTTATATTTAATTTACATGTCATTTAGATCTCGTAGTGACAAGAGCATGTGCATGCATATGTATACACTAAAAGCCGAAAGCTCTTTTCGGGCTTCTGGAATTTGACAAAACCAATAGTGTATCGCACCTCTCCTAAACTGCCAAGAAATTAATGACATATTATTTTTTAAAGGCTGTCAGAGAGTTTACATGGATATCAAGTTTTATTTTTAAACGCATTCCTTTTTAAATGCTAATAATAATCTGAAAATTTTGAGGCATCAATTCTGGCTGGAATGGTATACCAAAAGTGTCGATGCTTTGCATTATGTATGCTATATTGGATAGGACTTCCCTTGTAAATTTTCAGAGCCCACTTTGGCTGAATTGTTCTGGAAGACCGTGTATATTGAATTTTATTAATCTCTTTGACAGTTGCCAAATCATTAAACAAAACGACTGAGTAAAGAATACAAATAAGAAACCAAGCAATCCTGCTCAGAAATCATTGCATGGTAGTCTATACATGGATACCAAACAGAAAGACAACTTCAAGAGTGCGCTAACAAAGTCTAGTAAACGAGAGAACAACCCTTTGATGGCACTATTATCAATTGAGATGTAGTTAATTATATCTCCAGTAAACTTTGCTTTCTTGGAGTCAAAAGACAATTTTAATGATTTCGCATGAAAAATTGATATAAGAGTCGAATGTACAGCATGCATCGACTCGGACAAGTACTGGATTGCGGTTGAACGTGAATTCCTTGTACAGTGGTATCGCACAACAATATTGCAAGGCTGCAACCAATGATAAGGAAAGGTTCTCTTCCGAAGTGCTACGTTCTTGTAAGTAGATAATCAACTAGTGTAAACAATAGGAAGAGAAAAGGATAAGATCAGTTCAAGAAATCAAGAAATAGATTAAGAACAAAGTAAGACGATAATGATTTGAAGATAGCCATCATTGTGGAAGGACCGGATCTGGACTTCTCATGAAAGAACCAGCTTTAATATGTAGCTACTTTATTTTGTTTTCCCAATTTTCGGATAAGCTCTTGAGAGTATCATTGCAAACCAAATGAACTTATATTTATGGGACTTTTGGTAAGTTCTCTGCTACTGTAAGACATAAAGATCCAGTAGAAGGTTAAGAAGCATAAGACGTTGTAGGTGCTGTAAGGTTCTTTTCCAGATCAAATAAGAAACGATATAATTCATCATCGAGAAATAGCATGAAGGTGGAAGTTAAGGCGACAAATATTTTACAACATGTGAAGTCAACATCGGTAGACCGTGATAGCCGAAAATATATCCTGAACTCTTGGAACGGCAAAAAGTCCAATTGTCAGTATCCAAAAGAATAATATGACACCATACGAGATTGGCGACTTCTTAGGAGTGGCAATTCCAAGTTTAGTATCAACAAGAGCAGCAAAGTAAAGTAGACGATGATGTTGAGACAATGAGACAGAGCGTAGATTCGCAATATGGCCAAATCTTGCAGGATTATTCTGATGTTTTACCATTCAACACAACTGCATAATTCCAATTTCTTTTCCAAGTGTAAGCAGTTCGCAATGGCGTAAACACGATCTTTGCTGCTGCTGAAACCCTTCCTCATAGACCATTTCCCAGACTTTCTTTGGTAGCGTTACCATAATATCTGTAGGGCCCTCTGCTGTGTTTACTGGATTCGATTTCGTCATCGTCAACGATATCGATTTCAGATCCAACATCATCTACTTCGTCTATCTAAATTTCATCGTTTGGCGCCTTAGATTCTTGTACTCGCTGTAGCTTAAACAAGCTTCCACAGGTACCATCTCTGACTCAAGAGTCTCATTAGATCCTGAATAGAATCTATTACCAACACCATATACTACCATCAGGAAGGTTACTATAATTAAAATCCATATTTACTTAAAATAAATATCTTTACTTTTAGTTTCTTTACTTTTAGTTTCTTAGTGAAGTATCAATCATATAGTGGCTTTTGTTTCTATCAAGAAAGTTGTAGTCATACAACGAAAAAAGAGGTGAAAATTCAGCTGTAAAAAAAATTATTGATAGTCCAATTTAATTGTATTTTAACTACAAGGCGGATGAAAATTCATCTTAGATGGATAGTATGAACAATCTTGTTGACTGGTATTAAAAATTCTCAATGGCTGGTTTTGAATATTTTTTGGGGTTTACTATGAACGAATTCCGAGCGCTAGAATTAACAAATTCCGGTCGCTCGTATTAATAATTTTGAACCGGTCATTTGAACCATTTCAGGTAGTTATTCCGAAAAAAATGAAAGCACTATATGTGTGGAGCAGATATATTTTATCAAAGCTATTTAAATATATTTTCAGATTATGTCCCAAATTTGGAAAATTGGGAAATTACTTCTTCTCTTGCTACATCGTACTAGTATAAATAAATAAATGTATATTGCTTTCAATACATATCTAACGCCCAATCACATTAATGGCCCCGATAACGAAGTGTTCCCTATTGCACATGTCCAATACCTACAAGAAATACGTATTCAGCGCTACCATATAAAATACCTGCGCATAATTTAGTACAAATCCATCAACGAATAGAAAATTGGCAAACATCGAATAGCACCAATATATATTCTCCAGCAGCGTACTTTTACACACATCATGATTGCCAGACCGCTGAGAAACGTAGCTAGAGTAGTATTCAAGAGATTGCAGCATTCAGCCGCCGAATCTGCTTCCGGTGCCAAGGCTTCCGGCTTCAACAACAAATTCAACTTCAACATCAACCCACCTAATGTGCATGAATACTGGAACTACCGTAATGCCAGTGTGTTATTGGCAGTGATTCCAGTTTACTTAGGTGTTGGTTATGTAGCCAAGTACCTCGGAGCCAATCTTGACGGTTTTGAGGGCCTCATTGAGTTTGCTGACAACGACCAATTGAAAACTCTCAAGTTTGGTGAACCACAAACGAAATAGGCAGAACAATTGATGAGAAGATAGAACATGACCGAGAGATGAACGAATGAAGAGAGAAGAAGACGTTGACGAACAGAAGAAGAGAAATTGCATTATCAAGCACAGAGTCTAGGCTCTAATGTCGTTTGTATTTATATAAGTCATACACGTATGAATCCGAAACGTTGTAGGCATGTAAGGGAAGTACAAATGAATGTAGTACACCTAGTAGTGACTTAGAAGATTTGATGGATACATGGATACGATAGTTTGGCAACAGTCTACAGCATTACCATTGTAATCCTATTTTCTAGTATCAAAAGAGAACACACAATCAGTTTGTGCACCCATGTAAGACTTCTGTCGTCGTTCACTGCAATAAAATTATAAGTGAAATTCGCCGCAATCAACATAAATTATTCAACAAGGCTCGTAGATAACATTATATAACTGAATATTAGTATCTACTCCATGTCACCAACCATTTATTAATCAGAATATTCATATTCTACAATCGACTCTATTATCTTCTTAAATTACATAATATTTCAATTGCGCTTACATAAGCACATGTTTTTCTCAATTTCTCTCATTGGCCCAAAACTCCAACGAACAAAACTATATTTCTAGAATCTCAATCACCAGAGCACTATTCTCCACAGGCTTACCACAACATGCTCAGAATCGGATTGACCTCTGTGAGAGGGGCCAGAATCGCCAGAGCTGCTCCCAGGCTTTCGGCCATCAAGAGCTTGACTACCAAAACTACAATCACTGACCATACTACTGGACGAGTCATCACCTTGACCGATGCCAACAGACCAGAGATAGGTGACTATCCCGACTTCACGCCACAGTTGGCACAAGATATGGATCCATATGCTAAGTACGATGATCCACAAAACAGAAGAAACTTGAACGATCCCGTCTCCATCAATGATGACTTGTACGACATCTGGTCTCCAGACTACTACCAGTTTGTCTCAGACAAGACTGCCTTGAAACATAACGCAATCTTCTTTTCGCTTGTTTTTGGCTTTGGTGCTACCATCTGGTACTTCCAATTGAACCCCGAGAAGCCAGCCATGCCTAGATCGTTTCCGTTTGGTGGTTTAGCTAAAGAGTTGGGCTCGGGCTCAGCTGAAGACGACTTCTTCTATCGTGTTAAGGTTGACAATACCGCAGAACAGGAGTCAGGATTCTTAGGTGCAGACAGCGACATCGACTCCAACAAGGACTCGTACATAAGTCAAAACTCCGACTTCATCAAGGCCTAATCGTTGTAAGTCATTCACAAACCAAACTAGAAAGATGTTTTCAATGTAGTAACAAACGAAGCAAGAAAATGCTATAAGTAATGTTATCTCGTTTGATGTTTAATTGACGTAACGAGTTATTCCTGAATTTTCTTCTAGTCTCATCATCTGCTCCCTCTGCCGTGGAGTGAGCCCATAGACCTCTCGGTTTTCCATCGCATAATCATTGCTTCAGTAAGGATTTATATTTTCAATTTACAAGATTTAACGAAACGAAAGGAAACTGTAGCTTATAGAATATGAATTGCGCTGACACTAATCGATTTATGAATTGTAGAAAAATTCAGGTGTCTTGATAATGGAAGCATACAAATTATTAGTAGCGTGACAGTCGCATATATAGATGAAGAACTAAAACTTAAGAATGACTAAAGGATCAATTTAGTTTGTTCAACATTGTTCAAACTTTTTTGGAAAGAATCCTCTTAGACAGTTGCACCTCACTTCTGTCTCTGGTGTCCCAATAATCACTGCATTTTCTCTTTATAGTGCTCTCATAGTTTACACTTATTATTGATCGCAAAAACCCCTGCACATAGTCGAAGAATATTCACTATTCGACCCTCCATAGTGAAATCTACCAGATACCAACTTTCTTCCTTTTCCCCTGTACGCCAACAAAATTCTGTCTGTGGCCCAAATATTTACAGAACCTACATTATGGATCCCAGTAGCGGCGGCAGACGAGCTCTGCGGAGACTAAAAGAGCTTTCCGTGACTGTTTCCAGCTCATCTCAACTTTCCAGTCTGGCTCCTCACACTGTTCCTAGCAAGAGGAGTCAGCAACAGGCCAAAATAGAGAGCCAAAATCGCCACCAAAGGTCGTCAGCACAAAAGAAACGTAAAACTGAATTGGTTATTAATCGAAAACTACATTCTAAAGCTGAAAAACTTGCTCATATCATCTCCAATTTCAATCTCACAGTAAATGAACTTTTCCACCTTAAGGAATACCAGTCAATAGTATCGTGGAATCCCTCCGATTTTTCCACTGCCATACCTGGTCATCAGATCCCGGAATTGTTTGAAACATTCACCCAAGATTCGGCCAACCAGATCGAATGGGATAACAATGCTGAAGACTTGAGCTCCATTCCTTTACGACTTCAGAAAAAAGTTCTAGCAGAACGAGAACAGAAATTGTTACTCAAATATCCATTCAAGAACGATGTCATAGCAATGAGCAGACAGCTCGAGCGAGAAATCATTAGTCGTGGATTAGACGAGCCAGAACGAGAAACTCAGGCTTTAGCCAAGAATAATGACTCAGTATCCAAATATCAGAAGCACATAGCCAATGGCCATTCCAAACCGTCAAAGAGCAAGAAAAAATATGATCGAAAAAAAGAAGATGAACAAGAAGTGGAAGTAGATATTGCGGACGAGGAAGTAGATTCTGACGAAGAAATCGATACCAATTACAGGCTTAAGGCCATTAAATACACCATTCCTCCTCCGTTAGTAACACATCCCTCGCACATTCCGACGTGGAGACCCGAGCTTAGTAATGCGGACGGAATCCAGGACGGCTCGGAAGAACACCAGATCCTCGAGTTCAACCCCGAACCCATTACTGTTATAAAGAACCGTGATGGAAGCATTATAGCACCTAATATTTCTACGAAATTGCACAAATACTTGGAGTCCAACTATAAGGTAGCCATAGTAGATGACACTAATGTTGACTACAACAACACAGCTGAAGAGTTCGAAACCGTGACTACGCAGCAGGAAATCATGTTGAAGGAGATATTCCACAAGTATACTGTAGACAACAGTCTAGAGTTGAACGGAGATAAAATCGAACGTAGAAAGATAGTTTTACCGCAGACTTCGAACTTGAGACAGGCCTCAGATCCATTCCGTAACACAGCATCTGTTACACCTAAAGTGCAAGGTTCAACAAACAGTCTCACTCATCACAATTACTTGTTAAACCAGGGTATTGCTTTTGCCAAATTGCACCAACAAATGCGTAAGCAGCATCTCCTGCGTACCAAAAGGATTGCCCAGATGGTAGATCAGTATTTCAAGAGAAAGAATGGTGAAAAGGACAGGCTCGCGAGAGAAAGAGAGCTCAACCTAAAGAAATTGAGTAGGTTAGCAGCTCATGCTGTCAAGAAACGTTGGGCTCAAGCGAACAAGGTGCACACCATCATTCAACAGCAGAAGGAAGACGAATTAAAGCAGATACAAGGAAGAGAGCATTTGAGTCAGATGTTAGAACATTCTACTCAATTATTGGAAGCCCAGTTTAATAAATCGTCGCGAGAAGCGACAACGGATCCAGAGTCTGACAGCGAATCTGAATCAGTTCTATCGAATTCTGATGAAAACTTCAGTACTTCAGAAGAATCAGAACAAGAAAACTCAGATACCGAAACAGTAACGCGTGCAAAAGACGGTGACATGTCCTTGTCTGTTGAAGAATTAAAGCAAAAGTATTCCAATCTTCAGGAGTCTGTAGAGCCAACGTCATCTGCCCCTTCTGAGAGAGAGAATGATAGTGATGATGATAGTGAAGAAGAAGAAGATGATGATGATGACATGGATGTTAGCCAGGGCCTTTCTGCCTTGTATGGTGGAAGCGAAGTATCTGCTAGTACAACTCCTCAGCTTATGGATGTAGAGTATACTGAAGAACAAAAGAAACTTATTGAAGAAGCCAATGATGAAGTGAGGGAAGATTCTGTCTTGAATTCTGATTCTGAGAGTTCAGGGTTTTCGTCTGAAGATGAGAATGAATCTAACTCAGAAGATGATTTGAAGATTTCCGTAGACGATGTTCCTCCCAAAAAGGAAAATGGTTATGTTTCGAGCTTAGATAGCCTCTTCAATGGTCACAAGGATGTTTCTGAAGAAGAGGAGGGATCATATAGTGAAAGCGAAGGTGAGAATAGCGAGGATGAGATGATGAGTTCCACTGATGAAGAAAACGAAGTGGTTGAAAATGGTGTAAAGCACGAAGATGAAGACAGTAAAGTTAAAGAAGAAGAGAATGTTAAAAATGAAGACGAACATAAGCAAGAAACGGAGGAAGCAGCCGTGCAAGAGATCAATGGAGCCAAAGTTAAAGACGTTCCACTTCCCTCCTTGTTAAGAGGTACTTTAAGACCTTATCAGAAACAGGGCCTCAATTGGTTAGCAAGTTTATACAATAACGATACCAATGGTATTTTGGCAGATGAAATGGGTCTAGGAAAAACTATCCAGACAATATCTCTTTTGTCTTATTTGGCTTGCGAACATCAGATATGGGGACCGCATTTGATTGTTGTTCCTACTTCTGTTATGCTAAACTGGGAAATGGAATTCAAGAAGTTTGCACCTGGTTTTAAGGTCATGACATACTACGGTTCCCCTCAACAGAGAGCCCAGAAGAGAAAAGGGTGGAATAACCCGGACACTTTTCATGTTTGCATCACTTCATACCAGTTGGTCGTTCAGGATCAGCAGTCATTCAAGAGAAGAAAATGGAGATATATGATACTTGATGAAGCTCACAACATTAAGAATTTCAGATCTACTAGGTGGAGAGCTCTTTTAAATTTCAATACGGAAAACAGATTATTGTTGACTGGTACTCCTCTACAGAATAACTTGATGGAATTGTGGTCGTTGTTGTATTTCTTGATGCCCTCATCTAAGGTGAATCAAGCAATGCCTGAAGGGTTTGCAAACTTGGACGATTTCCAAACATGGTTCGGCAGACCAGTCGATAAAATTTTAGAACAAACATCTGCTACTAGCACCAGTGATATTGTCGATGAGAATGAGAAAACTACACATAAATTAGATGATGAAACTAGAAATACAGTTGCAAGATTGCATCAAGTCTTGAGACCATACTTGTTACGTCGTTTGAAAAAGGATGTGGAAAAGCAAATGCCAGGAAAGTACGAGCATATTGTCTATTGTCGTCTCTCAAAGAGACAGAGATTCTTGTATGACGATTTCATGTCCCGTGCGAAGACAAAGGAAACTTTGGCATCGGGTAATTTCTTGTCTATTATTAATTGCTTGATGCAATTGAGAAAGGTGTGTAACCATCCAGATCTTTTTGAAGTTAGACCTATTGTGACGTCTTTCTCTATGCCCAGATCTGTATGCAACAGTTTCTCATCGTCGGAGACTTTGATTCGTAAAGAATTAGCTGATGAGAATTTGATGAAGAATATCAACTTCAATGTGCTTAACTTGGATATCACAAGAGCGGACAACTTGAACTATTTTGTGTCTCAATCGACCAGCAATTTAAAGTCATCTAAGGAATTGGAATTTCAAATTCAACAGCTCACGGATCTTGTTCCATCAGAAATGGGTGATGTGCCTGACGTCTCCGACTATTTGAAGTACTACCAGTTCATTAAAACATGTGAACAGATAGGGGTCCGCGACAAACTTAAGCAAGTACTCTATTTGAACACATTGAGATGTAGTCGTTCTCCTATTTACGGAGAATCGTTACTCCATTTCTTGACTAAACAGAAGAGGAAAGACGATAGCGAAATCTACGATAATCTTTTCCTTTCAGTTAATGAGCGAGCCAGAGTGTTCGGAGATGTAATCGAGAAGTTCTCTGTTATCACCCCAGCAGTAGTTGCATTAGATATGAAGGATCAAATTATCCCTCTTTCTACTCAGAGAAGAGTCATCGATGAAGTTGCCAATCAGCAAATTGAAAATCCCTTCCATAAATCACAAACCAAGCTCAGCATTGCATTTCCAGACAAGTCATTGCTTCAATACGATTGTGGTAAACTTCAAAAGCTTGCCAAACTCTTACAAACCCTTACCGCTGGTGGCCACCGTGCTCTTATATTCACGCAAATGACAAAGGTTTTAGATATACTTGAACAATTCTTGAATATCCACGGCTACAGATATCTGAGATTAGATGGTGCCACCAAGATTGAAGACAGACAACTCTTAACCGAGAAGTTCAATAGAGACCCCAAGATTTCTGTGTTTATCTTATCCACCAGATCTGGTGGGTTGGGCATAAACTTGACTGGAGCCGATACTGTTATCTTCTATGATTCCGATTGGAATCCTGCAATGGATAAGCAGTGTCAGGATCGTTGCCATAGAATTGGACAAAGTAGAGATGTTCACATTTATAGATTTGTTTCTGAGTACACCATAGAGTCGAACATCTTGAAAAAGGCCAATCAGAAAAGGCAATTGGACAACGTTGTTATTCAAGAAGGTGAGTTCACCACCGACTACTTTGGTAAGCTCTCGGTGAGAGACCTTGTTAATGATACTAGTATTGCTGATCAGATTCCTGATAGAGAACTTGACTTCACAGGAGATGCCAAAATGGAAAAAGCATTTGCCCAGGTGGAAGACGAAGACGATAGGACTGCTGCCAATGAAGCCATGAAAGAAGTGGCTGTTGATGACGAAGATTTCGACGAAGATAATAGAACGGCTACTGCCGGTGGCACCCCCGCCGCCCAGACTCCTGGTCCCGAAGGTTCGGTCCCTCCTTCTGGTACACCTACTGTTAAGCAGGGAGAACCTGTTGATGTTGACTACGAGGAGGGTATAGGGCATATCGATGAGTACATGTTGAGATTCATTGCCGACGGAAATTACAACGACTGAGCCCTCACACTGCATATATTGTAATATTAATGTAATATAGATTATTAAAAGCAAAAGCAATTAAGAAAGAATCGTAGATTATAATCTAAGATAACACAATAGTTAATTACAATACGTAAAGTGAAATCGAGGATAAATGAAAATTCGATTTTGCAGCTATTCTCATTATAATACTGCGAAAAAGAGTGGCTATTCAGCTTTTAATAGCAATGATTCAATTTTATAGATAAATAATTCCCATATACTGAGAACGGTTCAATTACATTCTTAGGCTACAAAGGTATCGTTCGTCACATTAATTGCAAATTCATCCAAACTTCTACATAATTCTAAACCTGTTCTACAGATTTTATGTGAGTTCTTACGTAATGACCAAATGTAGTGCGTGTACCACAATTAAGATTATCACCTTCTGGCTAATCTACATGAACATGGTAATAGGCTCTTCACTTTTCATTCAATTGCACAGTACATATCGCCACACACATCTAAATCACAATGTCCTCGTCTGGAATCCATTCTCTTTTGAAGACTGAAAAGGAAGCAGCCACAATCGTCAATGAGGCTAGAAAATACAGGACCAATCGTTTGAAATTGGCCAGAGCCGATGCTCAGACTGAAATCGACGAATATAAAACTCAGAAGGAAAACGAATTGAAGACATACGAACAGGAACACGCAGGCTTAAACGATTTGATTGATAAGGAAGCTGATGCACAAGTCCAAAGCTCATTGGCCAGCATCAAGGCTAAGTATGCTGAAAAGAAGACTTCTGTGGTCAAGTTATTGGTCGATGCCACCATCAAGCCAACTCCTGAATTGCACATTAATGCAGCCTAGAGACAAATGCTGAAATTATGGTTGATATTTGGTGACAAGCATAATTCAAGAATTACTGTTGTTGAATGAACGACTTCTACCAGAGTCGACTATATAGACACTTTATATTCAAGCCCTTTCCATTTCCTTATACTCTGTGTTTGCTCCAATTTGGTTATTTTCAATTCAATTCATCTATAGTCTGAGATCCTCTGTTTTGGACCTATCGATGTGTCATTTCACAATATATTAAATATACATAATATACATGTAAATCTCACGTGAGTTTTTTGTATGATTTATTGACTGGTATCTATAATATTTTACCAAATATCTATTGATAGTTTATGTGAAGATATTTCAATGTTTGAGTTATCGAAAGTATCTACTATCGGACTCAGTAACGTATCTTATCAGGATAACTAGGATTCATTTGATGACTCAGTATTTAGAATTAATTATAATATTTTCTCTTCAATCATTCTCCTCCCTTTGCGAGTTTTTTGAATGCCTTGATGATATTCCACACTCTTGTATCATAACCAGCTGTATTCAAGCTCAGCACAAACTTCCATGCTTTCTTGTCATCCTTGATAGGATAATCTATTGGAGGTGGAATGGCTGTAGCTATTCCAAATAGTCTCATAATTGGCTTATCCATTACAACAGATTTGGCTACACATAATCCCAAGAGACCTTCTTCTCCTCCAAACTTACCATAGCCAGACTTCTTGATTCCTCCAAACGGAAGTTGTGCTACGTAGAAAGTGGCAAAGTCGTTGATGGCTACATTACCACTATCGAGTCTATTAGCAATCTCGTTGATTTGCATGAAGTTGCTTCCAAAGACAGAGTTACCTAAACCGTATTCGGTTCCGTTAGCCAAGTCAACTGCATCGTCTACATTATTGGCATTGATCATGGTGAGAATTGGTCCAAAAACTTCCTCCTGGAAGATTTTCATACTGGGATCTACATCAACAAGCAACGTAGGTTCGAAGTAGTGTCCCTGAGGATAGTTTGGATGTTGGTATGGTTTTCCACCATGTATGAGTCTTGCTCCTTTGCTGACAGCATCCTCTATCAATGCTTCTAATTGTTTGAATCTATTGCCTGAGATCATTGCGCCCATATCGATTTCGTCTAGCTGGTCGATATCGGAGCCCAAACGGAACTCCTTGATTCTCTCAGAGAAAATTTCAACTAACTTCTCGTATGATTTTGGAAGACATATTACTCTCTCGACACCAATACAGTTCTGGCCGGCACTTTGGAAAGTTCCTCTCAAAATCACGGACGACAACGCCTTGATATCCTTGACATCATCCAAGACAATGAGAGAATCTTTCCCGCCAAGCTCTACAACTACAGGAGTAAGCTCTTTAGAAGCACTTTCGACAACTTTGTGGGCTACAGGTTTGGAGCCAATGAAGGTGATATGCGACAAACCCGGATTTGAGGTAAAATGATCGGCATCTTCTGGATAGCAACAGCATAATTGAACCAAATTGGGGTCAATTTCAAGCAGCTTCAATACAAGTCTCACCAAATCAATGTACCAAGTCGAAGACCAAATCACCTGTTCAGAACATTTGACGATAATGGCATTTCCAGTAAATAAGGCTGCGATTATCGGTCCCATGAGATTGTGAAAGGGATAATTCCACGAAACAAGAGCAGCAACAACACCTAGTGGTTCATATCTGACTTCTCCATTTTTCATCATTCCAATTAACAAATTTGAAGGTCCTGGACGCTGCGAAGGTCTCAAGACTTTTTCTCCATGTGCAATGATCCATTTAAGCTTCTCCAAGGTGACCATTATTTCACCCATCAGAGCGTCGAGTTTTGTTTTACCACTGTCTCTACAGGCAATTCTAGCAATATCCTCCTGGTTGTCGAGAATGAATCTGCTTAATGTTTTCAACACCTGCCTTCTCAACGAAAAGCTGGAAGTTTTCCACTCTTTCTGGGCCACTTTGGCTTTGACTATCTGTTGATTCATTTCGTCTCTGGAGGTAGCAGTGAATGTTCCCAAGTACTGGCCCGTAGCAGGACAGTAACTCTGGATTTTTGCTGGCTCATTGGCTACTCTGATAGTCAAATTTGGAGAATACAATCTTTTGCCCTTCCAATGGGGTTTTGCCTCAGCAGGGATAGGAACCGAAAGCTTAATTGGTTCTTCAAGTTTGTTATATTTGTTAGGCGAGGCTGTGATGTAACGAGCGTAGACCCAGAAGACAAAGGGAACGATCCCAAACACAAAGAATGTCGTTGAAATTTGATACTGCCATTGCCATTCGTGGAACTTGAAGTCTAACAAGATCATGTTTGTGATTTTGAGGTTGTTTATAGATTTAGTTTTCAGACTGTAGATGGAAGTAGCAGACTGTTGGTTTGATCTATAGAACAAATTAGAAATCAAAAAGATATATAAAAGTTATCGGAAAAGAATTGAAGCCTCGTCTATTCCTATGTACTCAATTGGTAGACGACAACTTACGATTCCATCCGGATACAGAAAAAGAATAGTATTTGAAAAGAGTTTCGTACAGAATCTGGAAATTTAAACTCCACTAAATGCGAATAGCGTCCTTTAGATTCGCACCAGATTCAGGTTGTATGAAATCTGTATGAAGAATTGTACGCTCATTTTGTATGAAGCCGAACAAGGCTAAAGTCGCACGAACCATCTTCATGTCGTGTGAATATATGGATGCAAAAATTTCGAGCATTGATTCTAAAACGAAAGAGATATATTTATATTCTCAATATTAAATACTGCAAAGTTCAACTAGCGAATGGTTGATTAGTTGAACTACGTCGTACTATTCGCTCTAATATATACTACAGTACTTGATATCCAGCATTACTCAATTAAGATTCAACTTGATACTATACTTCATTACCCTCTTGTTCATCTAATTGTCGCAAAATACCTTCAAAATCGTTATCCGCGGTCCTGTTCTGGACAATGGCTCCAAGGAGATTCTGGTCAACGTAGTCGATCAAAGAATCAACGATACTATCCTTCTTGTTGATGATTCCTGTAAACTCATTGTACTCAACTGTTGTATTTTTTGGTGGGAGAAGATCGTATTCAAACGTATCCTCTCTGGACCACACAGCTTCGGGCAACTTGGCCATGATCTTGTTCTCCCCCGAAAGAATGGCAAATCTGATAATATTATATGGCAAACCAGTCTTAAGATTTCCAGTACTCATTCCAAGCATAGCAAAAATCGAAGATTTGAATCCTGCTGCTGTCTTCTTCACGGATGACTTCTGGAACAACAATAGCAACTCGTCATGTAGGAAGTCCCTAGCTGACTGTTCCTTCCAGATGGCAGCTGCCCTCACTAGATACGTCTCCCCCGCAAGTAACGTTAACTCATCAGTAGGAATGTCCCCTTTGTTTACATTAGCAATTGACAATCCAATGTTTTCCAACAACTTGTGGGCCACATACGGATGTCTCTCGAAAGCCAACCTCAACAGCCTTCTAGCGTTTTCTTTGTCTTCTAACCTAAGATACGCCAATACTGTAGAAAAAGCTATACCTGGAGTGAACCAGTTATTGTATGTAGTAACCAACAGAGATTCACCGAATTTTACCAAGTATTTATATTCCTCTGACATTATGGCGTAATGGTCAATGAAGTATCTCACGCCTAGTGGATCCTCAGCAGGAGAAATTGACAATAGGAATTTGCAGTAGTTTAAAGCTGTGAAGAAGGCTGATCTCTCTCCCAATGCAATAATGTACCTGAAAAGACACAAATGGAACTGTCTGTTCAAGAACCCTTCGTAAGGCAATCTGAGAAGTCCCGTCCTTGCCTCAAGAAGAATCTCATGAAATCTCTTATGCAAAGATCTGTCAAACACGAAAAGTGCCTTTTCTATTAATGAATTGCTCATGGACTTGTTCTCACCCTGTCTGAGCAAGACCATTGCTACTTGAAGTAATGTTTCCGCATGATATGGATACTGTTGTAACAATTGCATCAACGACTCTGGATCAGGAGTCATTACAACAGATGCGTAGAACCTGGTGTCAGCTACTCTCTCTTGGTTATTGTTAACTTTGGTAAACTTAAAATATCTCACTCCTAAATCAGCCTCTTTACTGATTTTGACTTGTAGATCCTCAGTCTCTGCACTATCCTCTTTGTAGTCCAAATACCTGATACATTCGTCTGGTTTTAATTCCTCCATACCCATGGGCTTTAATGAAGTGGGTAGGTAGTCGTCCTTAATTTTTGTGAAGAGCAACTTTCTAGTTGTTCCTGGAACTCCGCGTCTGTCGCTACCGCTCCATCCTCTTGTGAGTCTGGCAAGCTTCTTGAACTGCTGTAAGAGATCAGGAGAAATCGCCAAAGAAGTGGTTGTATTGGCATCTTCTATAGTCTCCATAGAAAGATTTCCAAACAAGTGACGAAATTCCTGATCTGGATCCAAGTTCTTCACACTCTCTATGGATAATAAGGACAAAGACTCCTTGAGCCTCTTGGTTGTAAAAAACTTGAAGTTAGAATCATATTCAGCTATAGGGGTTGGTTCCATATCCAATTCTTCTTCAAAATCGTAAATATCCTCATATGATTCTCCAATTTGGAGTCTTACCGAAGATTCTCGAGAATCATCGAGCTTTTGTTGATCTTTCTTCTTGGCTTCTGCTAAGATTCTATCAAGCTCTTCATCACTATCAACCACATTCTGCTTCATCTTAGAATCCTTTTTCTTCTTCGACTTTTTAATCTTCTTAGATTTCGTATCGATTACGACTCTTTGGACACCATCCTGTTTGTCTTCCTCCTTATCTGCTTCCTCTTCTTCACTTTCTTCATTCAACAAGGCAAAAACATTAACCTTTTGCTCTGCAGACACTTCTTCTTCATAATCGATTTCCTCTTCAGGCTTCAACTGTTCCTGCTCTAGCCTCTGCTTTTCCAATCTCCTGAGAGCCCTGGAACTCATTTTAGATCGATTACTATGATTCACCTTATGAATGTATTATAGAATCATATTTCATATCGTAGCTCGAAAACCTATCGATTCTACTCACGTGACCCATAAAGATAATGGTTGCAAAATGAAATATGTGTACTATAGATAAAGTACCTATAGACATACACACTGGGATAGGTCACATCCAGTGCCATACTAAAAGTCTTATTTTATAATTAATTGTTACATGAAATTCTATGAATTAGTGTAATTCAAATTTCTGACGCCAGCTCAACGGCGCATTTGTTTATTACTTTTCTTCTTCAAGTTGCTAATCATGTCAATTGCCTCTGGATGCTTGGAACGCAAAAGGACAATGACAGAAGTCCTTGGAGACATTCTAAATAAACCTATAAGACAACAAGTGGCTCTTCCTCTCAGTTCTTCCAGTCTTCCTAAAATTAAACTGATCTACATTGACGGACAAGTCTTACCACTTACTCTGACAACACATCAACTGACAGAACAAGAAGATTTGGTTTCACCATCAGATGATGTTTCACCTTACTCTTTCAGTATTACCACTGCTTCATCTGTAAGTGAACAAATAGCCCAATCTGCCATCAATTCTGATAAGAGTTTGAACGCTAACAAAGAATCTTCTACAACCTCATTTAACCTAGCGGCATCTCCACAATTGTCCTCTTCTCATCTCCAAGCACAATCTACTACTTTCTCGTTTCCTCGTTCTACCCCAGACCTTAAATCTCCTCATCCAGAGACTTCGTTTTCTCCAAAGAACAAGAATGTTCAAAAATCCAACTACAAGACGTTAAAGTTAATAGAAGAGCTATTGGAAACTGAGGAGAAGTACCTTATTTCAATGAAAGTGTTACAAAATTTCTACTTGGAAACTTTTGCAATCAACAAAAATGAAGTACCAGTTCCAATTCAGCAACTAAAATTGTATCTTTCAATTTTGATCACCACACATGATAGTATGTTGAAATGCATGAAAGAGGTTATCGAAAAAAGAACGGATTTGGTCGTGAATGTAGAAGAGATCGCACAGTTGGTGGCAGAAAAGGGAATTTGCACCCATTTATATCTGGAGTACTGTAATGTATTCGAATATGTTTTGAAGATCATCAGAGATAACAAGCTTATCCGACTCAATGAAGCTTTGTGGGATAGCAAGTGGATCAAGGGATGGGAAACATACTTAGAAGCTACCCAACCAGGAACTAAACACATGGACTTGTCTTTCTATTCATTAATTCAGGGGCCAATTGCTAGGATAGGCAAATACAAGTTGATAATTGAATCATTAACAAAGTTTTCGATCAAAAACAGATTAAGTCTAGAAAGTATTTATTGGATAGTAAGATCCAAACTTAATTACATCAACAACCTCAGTAAGGAATTTAAGGGTAACGAGATCAATGACTCTGTCAACTTGTTAGTTGATTTCAATGGAATTGAATCAAGCATGGTAACTTCTCTGCAATTTTTTGGTTCGATTCTTCAGATAGGAGCGATAGCAACTATTTGGGTTGAAGATGGAAAATGTATTGGCAGAACATTGGCTGCGTTTCTATATAAGAGTCATTTGCTTCTTGTCGACTTCGCCAAAGCCGACAAAAGTAAAAAACACGAGATCAAATTCTTGGTGCCTCTATCCAAATGTGCTTTAGTCAGTCATTTCACAGAAACAGATGGTGGGCTATTTTGTAGTCTCAATAACACCATCAAGATCATATTTGAGAAAAAGTTTTGGCAGTTCGAAATCCTATTTGTCTTCATTAATCTCGAAGAAAAGTCCATGTGGAGTAATTATCTTCATACCCTCATCGATGAAGTCAATGGTTCTTACCCCATGAACTACAGTGACGCTCAAAGAGAATGCCTTAGTGTGCGTCCACGATCAATGGATCCCTACGATATCAATCTTCTCTACTTAGATTACAACAAACACAAGCACTCTTGCTACTTCAAAGATACGAAGTGTGTTCATGTTCAGCTGGACTTCGAAATCGAAAATCAAGAACCATATAGTATATTCATGGAAAACAGCAATGGTCAAGAGATAGACACTCGGTCCAATTACGGACATCCCTGGCAAGAGAGGGTTGTGTTCAAGAAATTCGAAAGAATTGCAACTGAATCCAAGCTCAAGAATGTGTGGAGTCGGGAACTTCCGACCATTTCTGTTGAGAAACCTTCTCTTCTCCGGAAAAGTGCTAGTTGGTCCGCTATAAGAATTGATTCATTCAAATCGCATAAAAGCTTACTGGAACATGCACATAAGTCTTCCGATAACCTGAGTGCTCCTCATGATGTTACTCGGGTGAAATCTTCCAACCCTCCCCCTAGAAAAGCGATTTCCTTAATTTCTACGCTTTCGTGGGGCCTGAGAACTCGGCAAAGAATACTTCTATCTCAGAGACCTAGACAAAAAGCATACCTGTATTGAACAAAAGGTCAAATATTCGTAAATTTCGTAATTATACTATATGATTCATAAAACTATCATCAAACGTGTAGGGTCTAATTTTCTCTAAGGCAACAGTTATTGCAACCATAAAGCTATAGAGAATCGCAGTCATGCATTACAATTATGAGAATGTACGACTGCCTCCAGTGTGGATTTCTGCGCCACGCTTGTCAGCACCTTCCCGTAGGATCTTCTGGAGTACCTCATCCTTGTTGAGTTTTCCGAATTCATTCAGCAATTCTGACTTGGACGCCTCGTCAAAGATTCCATCAGCTCCGCCCGTTCTATTGGTAAAGACCTTGTAGACAGAGACGATATCTATGATGGGAATGGAAGAATCCTTTCTGTAGCTGTTGAGCGATTGAGGATCTTCGACAAAAACGATGAAATCGTTATCCGAACCTCTGTAAAAGACCTTGTGGGGACCGCTCATAATTGAGTTGGTAACTAATTGGGATATTAAGCTTGAAAGTAGAGTCGAGGGCTGTGACTTTACGGTTATTCTTCCAATAACCGTCGAACAAAAGTGGAGAAAACAGCCAACCCTTTTATAGTGGAGAAATCGAGAAAGTGGCAGCACACGCCGTATTTTCCCATATTGGAATTTGCTGATCATATTTAATTGCACAAGAACAAAACCACTGTTGGATTGTAAGGGGCTGCTATATAGGTGATCGTCAAACTGCATACGCACCATTGCTATATCCATTAGTCATTGTGCGTTTTGATTCTGACCCTAAGTCACGCGATGCCACACCTCCTAATAACTTATGCTGAGAACAGATTGGATATGGGCACAATTGTCCTACAGATGAAATCTAGCTAGGCTAGGAACCACCTTTTCGCTGGTAATTGCCAAAAGTTCGATAGTTGAATGGAATCAGTTGCAAGAATTGAACTCCCAAGTCATCCCCTCTCAATTAGGAAATAAAAGCAACCACACGCACGATTGCAAACTTGTCTTGAAAACTGTTTCCCCATTAATTTGATTTACGAGCTGAATATTCGAAACCTTCCATATGGCATAATTTCTAGTTCCAAACCTGCTAGCAAGGACTGATATTGAAATTGGTAAACGGTAGACAGCATTCCTACAATTCATAACTTACGCAGGAACTGTCTTCATTCTATTACTTATTTCATTCCCGACTGGTAGGATCATCCCAAGGAATGTATTATACACAGTAGAGTCATTATTAATCAAATGCGCTTACTAACTAGAATGTTTGATTAGGGCGAAAAAATTGAGCCATTCCAATTTCATCCGGTCCCTCAAATTTTATTTGTTGCAATATTCATCGACAAGACGGAGGGGGTTTTGAAATTTTCAGACATGCGCCTACAGCATTTAAGATAAGTCTCTATCGCAACATGAAATATTAAATGGGTCGAACAACATTGGAAGCGCCAGCGATCTCTATTGCTAAGTATCTCCGAGACAATGAAATTGGCGATTCACCCTGCAATATAGAACCAAACTTAAAGTGGGATGTTTCTGTTTCTCTGGTCTTAATGTATGTGAAGAATCAGTTCATCCGACTATTCTCCTGCAGATAGTACTATTTCTTGGGAGTGCTGTTCTTCCGATAAACAGAACAAGCAAATTTGTTGATAGCGAAAAGGTGAGGCATTCCGAAAGATTTGACACATCTTCCCCACAAATTTGTACTCTTTTGTAGCCGGGTCCTTTTTGGAATATTTTTACTAAGAAAATTCGAGAAATTTATGGGGGTAGGTGCAATTAACCTTACGCTGTGGATTTGAACATATATGATTGTTCTATGATTGATTCACATCTACTCGATCAACTTTATCATATAGAATTAGCAAGCTTTGCGGGGGATCTATCAATATGTGTTCCTTGTGACACTTCGAAATAGTGTATTTTTTAGGATATTTTATATCTTGAATGCAATGCGCAATAATGCTCGAGAAATTATCAATGAGAAATAATTGAATGCAAAATGAATGGTCAATGTGGTGCTACGAAAGCATTTCCTAAGGTTTATACCATTGTTCAGTTGAGCCACTTTGCATTATTACCACTTTGTTGAAATGCGTTTCTCCTGATGACAATTCCTGAGGAGTATAAATTGACTGGATTTTTCCTTGTGGACTTACATCTTAGTTTGCCAGTGACAAGCACAGTTCCATAATGGTTTCCGAATATCAGTCCTCTGCCTCTAGTGCAGAGGAGAAGCAACCTCATCTACAATATGAAATAAAGTCCGATTCCGGAGAATTGAGAGAGTATAGCATTGATTCTGATTTTGTTGAAATTGAGCAGTTGGCTCAAAATGCAAAAAAGAAAAGGACTTTCTGGCAAAAGTTATTGGACTGTGAGTTTGAAGTAGAATTCAAAGATAAGAAACACATGGTTTGGCTCTTGGGGTCATTTGCCTCCGCTGCCGGAATCCTTTCTGGAGTTGATCAGTCAATTATCAGTGGTGCATCCATCGGAATGAATGTTGCTTTGAAGCTAACTGACCACCAATCCTCGCTCGTCTCAAGTCTTATGCCATTAGGTGCTATGGCCGGCTCAATGATGATGACTCCGTTGAGTGAATATTTTGGAAGAAAGAGAGCTATTATCATTTCTTGCCTTTGGTACACTCTCGGGGCAGGGCTTTGTGCTGGAGCTAATTCTCATGAGATGATGTTTGCAGGTAGATTTATACTTGGAATTGGTGTCGGAATTGAAGGAGGTTCGGTAGGTATTTACATTGCTGAATCAGTACCTGCTCAAGTTCGTGGAAATTTGGTTTCTATGTACCAGTTCAATATTGCCTTGGGAGAAGTTTTCGGATTTGTGATAGCCGCAATCTTTTATGACATTCATGGTGGTTGGAGATTCATGGTAGGATCTTCCTTAGTTTTCTCGACAATACTATTTATAGGTTTGCTCTTTCTTCCTGAATCTCCTCGTTATTTGATGTACAAGGGAAAGGTTGGAGAATCCTATAATGTTTGGAAGAGATTAAGGAATGCAGATGATGAAAGCAGTAAGATAGAATTCTTGGAGATGAGACACAATGCTATCGTTGATGAAGATAGAAGAGCTCATGAAAGCAAATTTCAAGCTTGGATGGACCTTTTCACAATCCCAAGAAATAGACGTGCATTATTCTATGCTGTTCTCATGGTGTCTTTTGGCCAATTAACTGGAATCAATGCGGTGATGTATTATTTATCCACGCTTATGCATAAAATTGGTTTTAATATTAGAGATTCAGTTTTCATGTCACTTGTTGGAGGCGGTTCCTTGTTGGTTGGTACAATTCCGGCCATTTTGTGGATGGATAGATTTGGCCGTCGTGTTTGGGGTATGAATATTATTGGGTTTTTCATAGGATTAGTTCTTGTCGGTGTCGGTTACAGATTCAACACCGTAACTCAAAAGGAAGCTGCTCTTGGAGTTTATCTTACCGGTCTTATTTTGTATATGTCATTCTTTGGAGCATATGCCTGTTTGACGTGGGTTCTACCAGCTGAATCATTTTCATTGTCAACTAGATCAGTTGGTATGACAATCTGTTCAACATTCCTCTATCTTTGGTCTTTTATGGTTACCTATAATTTTACAAAGATGCAAAGCGCTTTCACTTACACTGGATTGACTTTAGGGTTCTATGGGGGTATCGCTTTCATTGGTTTCATATATCAAATTCTATTCATGCCAGAAACCAAAGACAAGACTTTGGAAGAAATAGATGATATATTTTCCAAGTCCTCATTCCAAGTAGCTAGAGATAATGTTAGAAACATTAAAAATTTCTGGGGTTTTAGTTAGTTAGTGTTTAATTTTAGCAACAGCAAATCTTTTTGATTTGTTATTAATCTCCGGCCTAATAACAAACTATGAGGAAATAGAAAAAAATAGCAGAGTATTAGTTGAAGAGCTTTCAAAGAGAGCTGCCCTTATCAACTTAGGCAGCAGATACTAGAACTGCCATCCTGTTGCCACAAATTCGTAACTCGTCCTATTTTACCTATTGATAAGTCTCCATTTCGAATAGTTATTAAAATAGTTAATACTTGTGGAACTAGATCTCATCAAGATCATTAGCAAGAAATAAATATACAAATTTAAATCTCAAATTTCTTTGGAGAAGACCCTGTATAGCGCGATTACAAATTTTTTCGCAGCCATTAGAGAGATGACGAACTGTATCTCAATAGAGCAGTTGTGTTACTGAATAAAATTATATCACGATCTTTAGCTTTTTCATCAGCATCTTTCAAAACAAATTCAAAAAAAATTCCGATACCGGGAGTCGAACCCGGGTCTGCTCGGTGAAAGCGAACCGTGCTAGCCGTTACACTATATCGGATTTTCTTGTGAAGTTCTGTACCACATTGATGAACAGCACGTTTTATCACGTGTTCAAAGTTGTTGCAGAATTCCCCGAAGGTATTCACTTTGACTTAAACCACATTATGGGTAATTTCCAACTCACCGCGTCTGCATTTCTTTCTTTAAATCGATACTTCCTTTCCGTCTACTTATTTC
>JAJMBD010000073.1:0-59623 GCA_030565185.1 Scheffersomyces titani
ATCATTTGGTAGAATCTGCCGCTCGTCGGGATTGATTTCAGCGGACATTTTTTTTAATCCGTTAAATAGTGATAGTTTATTACAAAAGGTTAGAACTGTCCAAAACATAGAGCTCGTATGGCGCAGTGGTAGCGCAGCAGATTGCAAATCTGTTGGTCCTTAGTTCAATCCTGAGTGCGAGCTTTATGATATTTTTTGCATTCAATTCGGTTTCAAGCCATAGAGTTTTATTGGAGAAATTATATCTATTAGTTCTATTTTCATTATTTTGCGCTAACCCATATATGTATGCTACATTTCATATATCTCCGAGTAGAATTCAATATCTTTCCCTTTAATCCATTTGCAGCAATCATCGATCAACTCACGAGGACCACAAGCAAGCAACCATTTCTCATCGACATCAACAGCAGCAACTAAGTCGCCAAAAGTTTCGTCGAAATTTGGTCTTCCATCATGGATAGTACTGAAATAGTCATTCTTCTTCTCTTCTTTATCAGTGGCTAAGTTAGCCATCTCAATATTGGTAGTACTATCACCGACTAGCAAAGCGTCTGCTTCTTCATCAAAGATGGTGACAGCAGACAGTTGCTGGTTCAGACCACCAATGTTACTGGTGACGTAAACTTGTACATCACCCGACCTTTCAGGAAGCAAGTGGTCAAGAATGAAAGTATCGTCCAGATTCCGTATACACCAGACAAGGCGTATAGGAATTGATCTATTTGAGTTTACAAAGTACTTGTAGATAGGCAACGCGAATGAAATTCCACTTCCTCCACAGATGATATTCACATGTCTTGCAGCTGTAAAAAACTGTTGAGGCAACGATGGAAATGGACCAGTCATCGTGTATGGCGAAGTGATTTCTATGGGAAAGTTGACAGGCTTGTTCATCACCAAGTCCAACGTAGACTCCGAGTCATCGTTAGTAGCAGCAATAGTGAATGGATGGGTTGCATAGAGCCAGGCGCTGATGTTTGTTGCCAGGTATCCCAATCTTATATGCGATCCTGGAAGGAATGAAGGGAAGGCCTCAGGTCTTGGAATCCTTATGATTTGGAACTTAGAGTACGGAGATTCCACAACCAGAATATCGTGTAGATAGTACGATTTGAAAAATCTTTGGTAAATCTGATAAAACAACAATGACAAATTGATTAGTGCCACCAATGTGATGCCCGGTCTGGCATGGAATGCTATCAAAACCACAAATAGCCATAAAGTGACATTATGCAATATGTAGAATAAACGATAGTTCCTTCTTCTCATAACATTTACAGAAACAAATATAAGCACTGGCATCAAGGTGAAAACAATAAGTCCAAGGAAATTGTCGAACTTAAGGATCTTTGCTGTCAAAGTACCTTCTTTCGTCCATTTGTACAAGAATCCAAATCCGTGGCCAAGGGCAGTAGCAAAAATCAACCTAGAAATCCATTTGTGGAGGCTCAACTTCTCCAAGTAGTAGCCGGGCTGGTAACTAATAATATTGGGAGGTCTGAGACTTATGAAGATAGTGAAAGGAACCAAGCTGTATGCCATTCTTCCTAGTCGCTTTACGGCTGTAGTGTAATTCTCCGAAAGCTCTTCGATGTGGAAAATGCTGAGAAATGCAAAAATAGTCAACCAAACCAAACTCGATACCCAAAACGGAATCGACACGATACTTCTCCACCAGCTGGAAGTTCTTCCTGTTTCAGACCAGTTCTTGAAGTAAAGTAATCTTCCAGAAATGCTAAACACCACGTGAATCATAGAAAGTGCTAGTACCAAATATCCGTATTTAATGTTCACGGTATGGCTATGGCCAGCATGTCTTCGTTCCAACGATTCAATTTCTAGTTCGATAGAGTGCCAACTCATCTTGAATGGTTATAAATGGAAGGGTTTGAGTAGGATCAAAATAATGATATGTGTGACAAATCCAATTGCTAGATGGAGAGTCAAATGAAATTGAAAACAAATACTGAGGAAGTCTTCTTCTACGAATATGACTATTCAATTTCCAGCTTCACTGCAATGGGAGTTTTCTATGGTACAAGCAATATAAATGAGGCATGGGTAACATTTCCAGGTGGTTCCATTTTGTGCAGAAATGTCGTTTTGAAAATGAATATTGTACTAGTATGGTATGCACTCTACTATTTTTTGCTAGCAAGTACCTGAAACTAGTTAATGAAGGATTAGAAGTTCCAGACAATACTCCAGTTTTGGTTAGACACCCAGTTCGATTCCTGTAGGTTATAGTTGATACATTGATGGTTGTACCATCCCTTACCCTTCGTACCAATTTGTTTTGTACTAAACTGATTCTTGCTTATTCCTCCACATTTTTATTGGTGAGTTCTACGCGTCTAGTGGCTTAAAATTCATAAATAATTTGCTAATAAGCATGCACTGAGAATTTGCACCCAAATTAGTTCTAACATAAAAAGACTTGCAGGCACTTACATATTAAGTGTAATTATATCAATTAGGAGGAAGAAAAATGCAAATTTATCTGAATTAATATATCTGGGTTTTCTGGACTCTAGTATGAAGTTTTAGGCTACAACAGCGCTTGCAATCTTTTTTTTTCAAGTCCTAGTAACTATCATATACCTTTCCCAACTTGGCAAAGAACCAATATTAACCTCCAAGCAATACCATTTGACCTAAAACTGGGTTATGTTGTAAGAGCTTTAGGTTTTCGAATTAAGTGAGTAGATGATACGAACATGATCAAAGTCTACCTTTATATAATAATGAAAAAAGAATTGAAACTGTTATTTTGCAGCGGTTTTCAATTTAAGAAGAGAACCCATTCATGAGTTGTGCAGTTTCGAGATTTTATCATAATAGCTATTAACAGCATAATTTTGGAAGTTTTCGGAACTATTTATTAGAAGTATCGCCGTTGTCTCTGGCATACCTCGCTATGTACTTTTTTAATATAATGGATGAAACAGCATCGGTCTTCTAACAAATCTATTAGCATAGTACAAAAATTCTGAAAGCGGGGAGCATTTAAAGTGTGGAGTTTATCAATTAATCTTTCGCAGCCATTCCTATCAGCAATGCGCACATGGCTTGAGAATGGACCTTGTTCAAGTGGTCGGTGGAATGAAATTGTAAGTAATACTGTAATTAATTGGAGACTATTCATCGACTCTCATCTGATTTAATATCTGGTTCTAATACATTTCGCAATGGTACATCCATAAAGTAAGGTCACGTTCCGTTTTTAAAACTGTCTCAAATTCTAGTGATATCAAGAAATACATTCTGTCTTACATCTCTTGCGTTCCAAGATAAAGTGAGTTAGTTGTGGAATTATTCATGAGCTGCAATGTTTGAATATGTATTCCATATTCATTTTGTATCTGAATTACTCTTTGCAATCCACTTTTGATGAATTGTATTTCCGTTTTCGGATATACCATTGCCGTCCCCACAAACAGTCTAATTGCTGAGTATTTCTAGTACCTCGGTATTATGTGGATACTGTAGAATACGTTGAAGTAGGAATTGTGGCACCCTTAGGATAATATTCAATTCAGAGAAGTTCAGGAAATTGCTATGTAATAATTGAAACATTTCCCATATATTAACTAAGTATCTATCTAAAGCTTGTAGAGATCTTCGTTGGTACCTGGGAACTTCTTTGGAATACGAACAGCAGTTACAATTGAAGTAATAACAGCGTTGTCAAGATCCCAGACACCTTCAATGTAGAATGTATCTTTCTTCAACAACTCAATGGCCTCTTCCTTGGAATTTGCGGCCAATTGAATCGAACTACCGACTACCTTGGTTCTTGTTTCGTCTTCGAATATTGCACCTGCAACTTTGATAACTTTAGCATTGACCATTGGAGCAATTCCAGCAAGATGTTGCTTGCTAAACTTTTTTCTATCAGCACCAGGCTTGTCGTAGATAATCACGCCGTATTCGAAAGACATAGTGAGAATAATTAAAAAATTTTGGGGTGTACTCTTGTTGGGTGGATCTTACTCTTGTAGGATCTATGAGGAAAAGAAGATATATGTAATTTAAATCTTCCTAGCTTGCTTGATTCCATTTATACTATAAATTTGCGGAGATCAACTACTATCATGTGAATACACTATGCTCTTTTGGAACGGAGCTATTGGTATTGTGTACTGAAGTTAAATGCGAATTGTAGTAAAGCCAATTGCAGTTTAAGAATAATGCACCAACATGGCAATAACTAGAAGTGCATTTGCCGAAAGAAAATAAGGAGTTACAATATACACAGTCTATAAGCAAGCTCCATTAATTAATGTACATTAGATTTGAATCTCTTGAATTTCCAAATCCCTCTAGATTATATAATTAGTCTTTAATAAATAGTAATAAATAAGGCTCATTAGCCGACAAGTGTGGAAACAAGCTTCGATAACTTCTTATTGAAATCAAATGCTTCATATCCTGAATCTTTAATATGTTTGCTAAGCTCTCTATTCTGTTGTTGATCGGCAAATAGCAGGTTGATGCGGTCGAATATATTGTCGACCTTATTAATTTTTTCGCTGTTACCCAAATTTTTATTGGGTGTGAATACCTTTACAATTTTTGTCTTGTAGTTGTTATTCACAGTAGATGCACGTCTACTGTTTGTGGTCTCAGGGAAGTACGAATTCAAGGTGCTGGTTGGCTGGTTTATCTCAGTGCTTGCACTCCAGTCTTGGGGTGAATTCTCGTTGTTGATATTCATCTCAATAACCTTGATTTCTCGAGCTCTCAAACTGATAAAAATCGTTCGCGATGTTATATTCTCGTATTCATAATTATTCTGGTAAAACATCAAATCGTTCTTCATACAATTGGTAACGTGAGTTTCCAACTTGGGGTTCACTGGACATGACTGAATGTTAAATTCAGATCTAAACTCATCAGTGAAAGCAACAATAGGAAGCAATGGCTTGTTCTTAAACACGGGGAGACTGGGTATAGTAGATTTGAATCTATTGGATTCATCGTCACCATTAGGCTTCAATGTAATTGTGCATTGATCAGTTGCATAACTGTCTGCTTCATCGATGTCAACATAATGAGTTTCGACCTCGACTTTTGTCTTAATTGGATTTATCTCTAATATCGAGTTGTGAGAATTCTTGACGGTATACTTCAATTTCATTATCTCTCTACATTTCAGCTTGATTACACTCTTGTTATGTTCTGTGATGTTCTTGACTGAAATGTCGTCAACCAAAGGTGCATAGACACTAGATTTTGCTCTTTTGATTGTGATATTCTTCAAGCATGAGTTGGTAGCTGATCCATCGCTGTAGCTTTCTTCATTCATATCATTGTTTCCATTACTATTCATATTGTAAAGGTCGTACATCGACTGAGTTCTCGACAATTTCGTAGGGGTTCCCACGATAGTGCCATGGTGACTACCATTGGAAGTGTGAGACAAGTTATTTGCAATGGACATAGGTGTTGAGGGCTGCCATTGAAACTCTTCGTATTCAATTGCTGGCGAGGGAGTTCTCATAGATTGAATCGAATTCCTCTTTGACAAACTTCCAAAAGAAGCAGGAGGAGCATAGTCATTGCTAGGAAAATATGATGTTCCAGCAGGATTTGAGTTATTCGAATTGGAGTATGGAATAGACTGCATCGAGTTACTGGTGTAGGAAGCACCAAACGAGTTCTTCCATTTTTCCATGAAACTTCCTCCAAGTTTCGACAATGAATAATTTGAGTATGAAGAAGACGAAGAATTCAACGAAGACGAAAGATGTGCCATAGAAGAACTCTTAGATAACGAAGACGAATGACTAGTGCCATCTACAGCTGTTGTAATGGTGGCTTTTTCAATTGGAATTCCTTTCATAGCCAGTTCTATCTGTTTGTTGGGAGTTGTAGTCGTTGTACTTGCTGAAGATTTTCTGGGAATCTCCCAGCCCTTAACTGAAGGTGTAGATCCCAACAACGAATTGTCAGAAGAACCGTAGGAGTTAGCCAAATTCGTTGGCTTGATAGGTATAGGATGGCTAGAAGTATTCAAAGGAGAACTTCTTCTGGGAGAAACAGATGTGTTGCTCAAGAATTCATCGTGCATTCTAGCATTGGTACCACTACCATTAGACTCTCTCGAAAAGTTTTCAAATCTTGAAAATTTGCTGGAATTGTCATTGTCATTGTCATTGACATTCTCATTCACTTCGTCGAATGAATCGTTACCATTCTTTTCGTACAGAGTAAGCTTATTTGAATGACTGTAAGGGATTATACCGTTGATAATAAAGATCAATTTCTTGGCCACTACAGGATTTCCGGTCATGATCACGACTCTGGTAATTTCTCTATTCTTTGAATTGGGGACATGGTGGTAAGGCTTTATAGACAACAGTTTTTTATACGGAATCAACAAGGCTAACAAGCTGGCCAAGAAAGTATTGCTGTTACATGTTCCATTCATGTTCGTAAGATCCGCACTCGACAGCGAATGGGGATTGTTGTGGAAAGACGAGTTGTAGGAATTGTTGTACTTTCCCAAATTTTTCCCATCCTTGAACTCAAGCCAGTTTAAAATCTCAAGCACCCAGTTCAACAACATCGGAAAATACAGGGAGCCCTCGTTCCTGATGGCTGATTTAATGAGGTAGTTGGAGTTGATGATTTTGGGGATGTTGGCATTGTAGTAGATCAACTTGATCAACTTAAAGAGCTGGGTACCAATGTCTTCTGCCTGCAATTTATAGCTGGGGAACTGGATTCTCTTGTTGATGAGATAGGGGCATGAGGTGAGCTTGTTGTCGTTATCGTAAAAGGAGTCGTTATTAAGGTGCATTATCAATTTCTTGTACACAATCTTCTGCATCATGACCATGAAATAGGAGATTTCTTCCCAGTTATTGAAGATAACGTCGTTGATGTCATTTATCGATTCTAGTGGAATCACTACACTTATAGCAAAACGACTGTTGAAGTTGTTCTTGTTGTTTTCATTGCAAGAAGCCTTGGCAAAAAGTTGCTTTCTGATGTTGGTGCTACCCACTCTTATTGTAGGAGAAGGGTTCCAGCTATGGTCCAACGACAAACGAGATAAGTCCGAGCATTGGTCGTTGACTTCAAAATCGCTGATGGAAAATAGTCTGGTGACCAAAACAGAGTTGTACGGACCACAGACAGAATTGGTGAGAACGGGGAGAATGTGGACTTTAGTAGCGCAGTTCGTTTCATTAGATGGCAAACCACAGCCAAACATGTAGTCGTTGAGCTCGCTGGCATTGTGGTACACTTTTGAAGTCATGATATTTCTGTTGAGCGCATTGGGTCTAAAGAAGGGTTTACAGTTGTAAGCCGTGGCTGTCGGTGAAGTTGGAGTAGAAGCATTGGGTGATTGCGAGTCGTTAGCCGAGTCATAAAGCACCTGCTTGGCACGGAGACTGCCTCCGTCCTGTGAGATGAGAATCCGGAAGAACTTGTTGTTGATCAGGTACGGTTTGAGCTGGTTGACATTGTTTGTTCCGTACAATATTTCCCTGGCGTAAGTGTCCTCAAACGAGACTGACGAGTTCACGGATGCGGCGCCGAGGGTGTTGTAGGACGCTGATGATGACGAAGAGGAAGGGTTGTTGGCGTTGCTGTGGTGGTGGTGGAAGCTGTTGGACGGGTTTTGTTTGAAGAGCCGGCCCAACATGGTGGAGATGTAAAGCGATGCTTATTAGTAATGAGATGAAAGGGATGGGTATGGATCCTTTCAGAGGTGAGAGGTGCTGTTGTTACAACTGGAGGGAACACATGGAGACTGTAGTGGACGTATATGTATAAGGTTTATAAGGTGTATAAGTTGCCAAGGATAGACGATGGCTGGTGGTTCTGCTGTAACCTGGAAAGTAGTAATTGTTGATAAGTGAGATGGATCAAAAGTTGTACAGCTAACAAACAAAGAACTGTGTAATGGGGTGGTAGTGGAAAAGAAGAGTAGAACCAGTATTGAATCTAACGGGCCAGATGGTTCGGACAGTGACAAGAAATCTACGGCTTATAAAATAAGATTTGTAATAATACCATGTCATAACACAGAGAATGTAGCAGAATATGTGGATTGCCCAATAGTAACAATATCTAAGCCAAACCTGGAGCGATGCTTGGAACAGTCAGGCAGATAGAAATTAGCGAGAGTCCAGCCGTTACTTTTTCCGTGCAGGGCTCAGGCAAGGCGGGCAGAGATCCAGCTCGAGAGAGAATAGAAAGGTTCTTGGATGTTTGGGCTAGAGAGAAAGTTAGTTGGCTCATACAAGCCTTCTGCTGATACCTTTATTCTGTGATGATCGCTGATTGTAACGCTGGTAGATCAGATTGCTACCATGAAATTGTAGTACGCTAATTGTAGAATTGTGCTCTAACGATCTCGTTGTCTCGAATGCCGTGGTCAGCCAACTAAGCCTACGACACCATTTCCACCCCGGAATTGGTCGCCATTTTACTGGGTAAAACAATGAGAGTGCAATTCTTCATTCTTAGAGACATTTTCCATTAGCGAGATTGAATCCGGTAATTGCGAGCACGACTTCAAATTATCTGCTATTGTCCAGCTATCCCAGCAAGATCGTCCGCAAATCGCCACTACTCTCCGAGCCACTACCCCATTCTTCTTTTATTTTCCGTTATCATCGCCGTTCCAGAATTACATCACCGAACCGAAAGTGTGGTATACTCCACTGGAAAGTCATCCTCTCGTCCTTGTTTCGGTGGCCCGCCCGCAGATCGTCATGCGTGGCTCGCATCTACCTCCACTAGCCTTCAGGCTACGATTTCCCATTTCTGCTAGGAGGCAACAGCAAACATCAGCCATCACCGTCAATCGAAATACCAAATCTGGCCATAACGAAGACAGTTGGAACCGGAAATTCAATGGTAATTGTAAACTGGCTCTGGTTCCGACCATTAAACTTCTGATAATATACTACCATACTCTAATTATTATTCAATATTATTATTATTACGCTATTTAGCGCTGCATCATGCTTGAATCATGTGAGTGCAAACATAGTAATATAATCATGGTCACTGATCAGCCACTCCACATTATCATTCCAAAGGATCATATTTCTTCCTTCATAGAGAATGTGGACTTGGTTCCAGATCCCTCGGCCACTGTTAGATATCCCCATAAAACTAACTCCTGGGCGAAACCGTTTTCGATTGTATTTATGCTTCATGTGCAGTGAGCGCGCGCATCCGGCCAACCCAATGGGGAACCGCATGGGCTATCCTAATGGGGCAAGTGCGTTCCGCGCATAAACACTCTTTTTGCATCCATTTTCTTTCCGATAAGCATACACTACAGGCTACAGCTGCTTACCTTTCTATGTATACATTGTTTCAATTAAGCTACATCGATAACTCACAAAGTTGTCAACACGTCTTCCAATACTTGGAGGAACACGTTGGCATGCTTTTCTTCGAACGTCAAAGTGGGCCTCATACGAATAGCCACATCGCCACAACCACCCACATTGACACCTCTTGCACGACACTTAAGCAAAATTTCGTTTCTGGCACCAGCATCACTACAATCCCAGGCAATGAAAGTACCGAAGTTCTCACCTCTCAAGTTTTTGATGTTGGCAGGATATTTGGAGGCAAGAAATTGTAAACCACCGTACAAGTAGTCTCCTACGGCAGCAGTTCGCGTGACCAAGTCATTCTTGACGACTTCCTGGTAAATCGTCTTTGCGATAATGGCTTTGGATGGATCTCCGCACCAGGTGTTGAACTGTCTGTAAGGCTGATTGGGCTGCAATTGTGGATTGCTGTAGTAGAAACCAGCTGCCTGGAATTTCTTGGAGAACGTCACCATGTCTGGAGGAGTGGTCAAGTCCCAATGTTCGTGTGCCCACATTTTGCCCGTAGCACCAACACCAGTCTGGACTTCGTCTACAATCATCAACACGTCGTGCTTCAAGGTAATGTCTCTCAATCCCTGGAAGAAAAAAGAAGAGGCATGGTTGTCTCCGCCTTCAGCCTGGACTGGTTCTACTATGATGGCAGCTACCTTACTGGCACCCTTGTGCTGACTAAGAATGTCTTCAAAAGCCTCCAAACAGGCAGATTCTTCAGCACGGTTCTCAGTAGCAAATTCCTCTAAGGGATACTTCAACTTGGGGAAAGGTGCCTTCGGCCATTGGAATGCTGGGATATCCAACTTGTGGATAGCCTTGGATCTAGTAGTAGACAAGGAACCAAACAATCGGCCGTGGAAGCCTCTGTCAAAGGACAAGATCTTCATTTGGGAAGCACCAGGAGCTGCATTATCCATGACCGAGGACAAGTCTTCAGGCGAGAAGTCCAGTTCAGCTCTTAACTTGGCGTGTTGGTACATGAACGCAGCTTTGTAGGCAGTTTCGTTGGCATCAGACCCCGAAAGCGCCGTCCACACTCTGGTCATACTGGGTGGAGCAGCAGCGAGTATGCCGTCTTCTAAGATCTCTTTGTATGTAGTCGAAGGGAAACAAGCCAAAGCGGGACGGTCAATCAAAGCATACACCATTTCGTCGGATTTCGCAGCCGCAATCAACGCAGGATTGTTGTAGCCCAAGCCAATCGACGCGATCTGACAGTACACGTCGAGCAACTTGTTGCCATCGGCGTCGCTGATATAGTTCCCCAATGAGTTCTTGTAGTCTACCACGAAGTAGGTTGCTCTGTTGTCGAATTTTTCTCCTAATTCCTCATTCAATTGGATTGACTTGGGCCCTGGGATTGCTGGAGTCACGAGCTGTGGAGAAGCTGGCTCAGAAGGAAAGTATTTCGCAGCGACCGAAGAAACGGAACGAATGGAGGCTCTTCTGACAAGAGCGTGGGAACGTACTCTAAGCATGTCAATCAATAAGAGAGAACTATGGCTTTTAGGCGCAAAGGAGTGCTTTTATTTCAAAGGCAAGTGAAAAATTCTGAGCCTGGCTCTTATCGTTATATATACTCGAGAACCGGGGTAGCCTGCATGTATACTGAAGAGGATGTGGGTTTCCGCGTCGATGTCGCGGTGCGGAACTGGCTAAGCGGGACCGGAATTGGCTCACCGCTGGGAATTTGTAAATTTTCGTTTGAACTGGTTCTGAGCAATGGTGAAAACAGTGTTATAATGGGCGTGGTTGAGAATGAGGTAATACAATAGATATTGCAGTGTATGTAGAATTTCCTTTTAAGCTTGCAACACAGAATAGTCAATGTTGATTTCATTGATGACGCAACTATATTCTCTACATTTTCAAGCGATTGAATCTTAAATTTCGCAGCCAATATCAAGACTAACTATCGTATATACCATATAAGCCTAATCTCTCTTCCAACGCACCTGTCCTGGCTGTCTTGCGTAGTAGATACCACCGACCTCGATGTTGGTATTCCATTGATCAATGTACGAACAAAGCGCCGTAGAAAGAGCCAATTCTCTGGGGATCTTGGTTTCATCCACCTTCAATGTGAATCCATTGGCTCCATGTGGAATAACCTGACCAACTCTCTCTCTGATCTCTGACTCTTTTTCGCCCAAATTATGGACTCTTTCTAGCCATTTTCCTCTGTTTGTCCATTGGTAGGTGAATCCATCGGCCAAGGTGAACATTCTGTAGCTGTCATTAGCATCCACTCTGTGGTTGATTACATGCCATCCGAGTTCTGCAGCAGGAACATCGGGAGCACGGATAAGCAAAACGTTGGATCTGAGCCCAGCCCTGATTGCAGCAACTGGCTCGTCTTCTCCTTCTGGACCGGTACCGGTAATTGCAGAAGAGAACATCTTGTAAGCTCCTTTAACCGCTCTCGACCGTATGAGCCAAAATAACCTCAGTGCTGGATCTTTCTGCCCCAAAGGTTCTTCTCCTTCATGGGTGTCATAGACATCAAAGATCTTGGAACCGGAACCGAATCTTTTGAGTAAAACATATTGAGAAACGCCTTGTTCTGGAAGCTCAACAATGTTGGGAACATAGCGGGAACCACTTCTATGGGGCAGAAACAAGACTGCTTTGGCCATAACCACAGGGCGCATCACAGGAGAAAGAATGAGTTCGATAGGCATCTTGAATTTGAGCTAGCTATAATAGATTGTGTTGTCAAAGTTTAGTTTAAGTTAAGAAAAGAAGAAAGAATTAATTCTGAAACTTAGAACTGTTTTTTTGCGGCAATAGAATTCTCAAATTGAGAAAAAATAAAATGTTCAATACCAACTGAAAATGCTATCAAGTTCAAAATTATCTGTACTGGTAGTTATCGAGTATATATGGTCTGTTGACAGAATTTAAATTATTACCTTGGAACCGTAGTAGCATTGATGCCAATCACTTTCCGTTTATAAAAGTATAATTCTGGTGCCAATAAATTTAATAAGTTTCGTCAACCTTTAATTAAATCTAATATTCTATTAAGAATATAACTCAAAAGCTCGTATTCTACCAATTATATCATACACCAACTACACCAACATAAAACTACCATATTGTTCATCTAGAATTCAAAAAATCGAAAATATCGAAAAATTTTTTTTTCAATTACGATATATATTAATCATAGCAAGCTATCACTATCTTAAGACCGCAAAGCAGTTTCATCACGTGATATTTGCATACTATAAGACCATTCTTGCAAATTTTGTCATGCAATTATCCGATATAGTGTAATGGCTATCACTCGAGACTCTCCATCTTGAAATCCGGGTTCGATTCCCGGTATCGGAGCTACTTTCTTTTTTAGTGTTAAAATTGTTTTTTTCTCTGCACATAAGCACATAGCTATACATTTTGCAATCAGAATCTAATCTTCTAATTGATATATGATTGAATCACTATCTTAATAACATTAGAACTATTTAAAGAGTATCCAAGAGATGTAAAGAATATCCAAGAGGATTTTACCTTTCGTTTTGGATGCATATATGTAAGAATGAATTAAAGTTCAATATTCAATATTGTAATCTAAATAAATATCCCGCTGTTAAAATTTTACACTATGCTTAACAACTGCATCAATCTGAGGCCCGTTTCTTCTATGTGGCCTATCAGGCTGTTGGCTTCTTCTTCTGAACTTTCTTTACTGGTTGTTTTACAGATTTCTTAGAATTTGATTTTACCGGTTGCTTTGTTTTGGATATAGCCTTCCTGGTCTCCTCATTTACCTCAGCAGGTTCAGCCTTATTGGTTGCCTTCTTAGAAGCATTTTTCTTTGGCGTAACTTTCTCAGGTGCAGCGTTCTTAGGAGCAGTTTTCTTAGGAGAAGTTTTTTTAGAAGCAGCCTTAGAAGCAGCTTTCTTAGGAGTAGTCTCAGTGGAAGCTTTCTTAGGAACCCCTTTTCCAGCCAGAGAATTCGGAGATACCACCTTCTTCTTGCTAGTATTTTTTTTTGTAGCCTTAGTTCCTTTCTTGGGAGCCAGCTTCTTTGCAGTTCCTTGATCTTTAGTTATAGAATCTGAGTTGTTCTTACTTTTTTTCGGATCAGTTTTCTTATTTGTTGAACTCTTCGCTGCTTTAACTTTCGCTATAGACATCTTCTTACCAGTTGCATCTTCAGTTTTGTCCAAGTCCAAGTTGGTGACTACATCATCTAATGGTCTTCCAATATATACAGGCGGTGAAGGAACTGGAGCCGTGTTGGAGGTACCAATTTGCTTCTTGGGTGATTTAAGCTCTGCTCTCGAAATAGCATGATGGTCATCAAAATCAAATGCAATCCCGGCAAACTGGTCACCCTGTAAATTGTTAATCATATCTCTCATTCTTTCTTCCTCTACTTCTTCCTCATATAATTCGTACTCGGATTTGTCCAGCTCGTCGTACTCATTGTGAATGAAATCAAAATCCTTGTAAACATTATAGTTCAGACTGAAGAGCTTGACTTGTTCAAAGCCATATTCCATGCAGAAGTCTCTCGAGCTCTGCATTGCACAAATAACATTGTCGTTATTGAACCCTTGGAACGGACATTCATCACTAACACTTGAAGGATCAGGAATTTGCAATTTGTTTAATGCCTCTTTCATATAAAGTTCTTCGCCCTCAGCTACGGAAGGAAGAAATAGTGTCTTATCATTTAAGTTCAAAACCTCATTTAGCAAACCCTTGATGTTAATCTTGTGAACAGTGAAGTCGCCGACAGATAAGGATATAGTCATATAATCATCAGCAGTCCAATCTCCATTTGAATTTGCCGTCAATGACCGCAAATTCCATGAAGAAATCCCATTGGGTATCAATATATTAGCTCCAGAACAGAGAATTCTTGGATTGGACAAATCCCAGCCAAGAACCGGCATATCAAACGAAATCGACGAACTGACATGACTGAGCTTAAAGAAATTCCTATACATGGTTTTAGGCTTCGCACCCCCAAAGAAACTGTCTTCTGGTACTTCAACTCTATCTTTGACAATAATAACCAAGTTGGGACGATACATCACACTTCCACAGCCACATCTATCTAAGTGAGCTCTGGCAAAACCTAACCAAATCTCTCTATCATTGGGTAAGATAGTCTCCAATTTGAATTCCGGAAGTTGGGATCTAATCAAGTTATTGATGTTTATTAACTGAGTCCCTCCTCTCAATGGCCCAACAGATGAACGTGGAGCCAATCTATCATTGAGCCTATAGTTGAAGCCACAGACACCGTTTTCTAAATTACATCTCAATATCTCCAAATTGGCCCATCTATAGATGAAATTAATATGTGTGTCATATACGAATGAGCCAGAAGAGTGTGTTCTTCTTTCAATTTCACTTACAAATGGTGTCCAATTCTTCTGTGTCGTTTGACGAGGTAAGTTCTTTATTTGCAACTCTGTGACTCTATTGTAGAAATGCTCGTCATACTCCGGATCTGGCATTCCATCTACATTTTCTTTACCTCGTTGGAACTGCCAGGGCCAGCAAATGAACATAGATCTGTAGAACTTGATTTTCATCAAAAGTCTGTCGTCTAAATCATCATCGAAAAGAGCTAATTTGCGGTGATAAGCATTAAACACTATAAGTGGTTCTTGGTATCCCATTCTACTATTCACCAATATGATACGAGGATCCTCCGGCCCATAGTATTTACCAACTGTGTTGTCGTAATCGTGCCAGAATGGAATGGGGAGAAAACTGGGGAAATCCAAAACCTTGAACTGTTTCTTCTCCTGTCTGTTAGACTTAGATGGCTGCACTTTCTGAGAAGGTGGAGCAGGAATGAAGTTTTCTTCGAGATCTGGCTTGCGCATATTATTGGAAGGAACAACTAATTGCGTGTTGACCATTTCGTTCCAGTCTTTGTCGTAAAGCTGAGCATATGTCAACGAGATTGTCGGTTGGTTTCTGATCCCTTTTGGACTGTACAATACTCTGGAGATCATGAAGTGGGCTCCATATTCTTCAAGCCATACAGAAGAGCCAGCCAAACGGTACCAATACTTTTCTACAACATTGTGCTTGATCTGCAATATCAACTCAGAGAGAAAGAAAGGAGACAACTCTGTATAGTACGGATTATTGCCCTTTTCTATATCTTTCACCAAATTTTTTAAGATGCTTCTGAGCAGAACGTCCAAGTTCTGGGCCTCATCGAGTTGAATCTGCATCTTGTCCATCAAATGCGTATCACACTTGTCCAAGTCGTGAACTATGGTACTATTACTATTAAAAAGAGTCACATTATGAGGGAAAAAAGTAGCTTGCATCTGGTGCAAAGAAGAATCTACAGGTTCTGCCTTCACTAATTTGGGATTTCCAGACAAGTGCTTGTCAAAGAAAACCGGATTCTTGTTTACAAACTCCTGAAGATTATCTATTGGGAGGCCCTTTGGAAAGATCATCTTATTGGTAGACATCCATTGAGGCGATAGCCAGTATCTGGATCCACTATGAAAAGCTTCACTAAGGTTTCTTGCAACTGACTTATCGTCATAATCTTGGCTGTGGAAAATCACCATCAATAACAAGAGCAAAAGTGTCCCTGGAAAAACGATTCGCACAAGTAGCCCTCGTCGTATTCTGAACAATCTCAGATATCTAAACATGTGATGAAGCACTGCCATTGTGAATTTGGTGACTGCTACCAACAGCTTGCTTCAAATTGTAGGTATGAGTCAAATGTAGACTTCAGCTGTGAAAGATGACTACTTCAGTGAAAAATGGATGAATCAATCCGTCTATGTATGAGATTGATCGAACTAGAGTCGGTTCAAATTAAATTGTAGAATAGCCAGTTTTGATACTGAGAAACCGAAAAAAAAAACACTAAGGACTGCCAAAAACCCAAGATCAAAATTGAAAATCAGGAATATCCTGGAAGCAATGGCTATTAATTCATGTGTATCTGAAGGAAGAGTTACACTTCAAAAACGCGATTGAAGATCTCGCAATGCATTAATATCGCCTATCACCCTGGTAGTGCACCTGTCAAATGAGTACTGCGGTCCTGGTTGAAGGACGACTTTTTCACATAGGAATGGGTGCAAAATCTACTATAGACACAGAATTAGAAAGTGTCCAAGGAAGTCATACAACTTCAGTCACAATTTGATCTTTCACTTATTACACGCTTATTCTTTTAATGAAATATCTTTAATATCACATATAAGAATATATACACATCTATGCTTCAACATTTCTTGAATAAATATTCCTGCTTAGCTCCGTTGCTCCTAACTATTCGAGCTCAAATTTGATTGAGAATATGCCGTTCGTGGCTATCCTTCTCCTTGATCTTGACTTAATACCACCTCAAACTACAGTTGTTATTGCATCTGATTCTCTTTTTTCGAAATTCCTGTTCCTGCAGTTCCGGTTCCTTTTTGCGTCCGATTCCCTCTCTTCTTATGGTTCGATTTTTTTACTGATTATTACTGTCTCCGTTTTCTATTTTAGGTTTCACTCTCGCCTCCATTTTCTTCTTTTCGTTTTCGCCAAATGTCTGACAATATTGCTTTGAATTTTCCAAAGCGCAATCGATATTGTCATTGTTGTAACCGACTGTGCTAGCATCGATCGCACTTGACTCCTCAAAGAGCTTGTAATTATAATTTTTGGAGTCAAGACCAAGAAGTGCATTAAGAACCCCTTTAATATGAACAAGTTCGACTGTAGCATCTGCAAGAGAGTAACTCATGGTCAAATAGTCATCAATTATAGTTTTACCACTAGATTCTCGAAGGGACCATGACGAAATACCATTAGGAATCATAACTGAACCGTCTTTCTCGGGACAGTAGTTATCAGGATCCTTCAAGATCCAACCAAGCTGCTCGACACCCAAATCGACGAAGGAGCTGACGTGACTGATTCTGTAACGATTTCCATCTTTAATAACCACAACAATATTTGGTCTATACATCTTTACACCACATCCACAATGTTCGAGATTCGCTCTGGCAAACGAAAACCAAAGTTCTCTTCCTTTTGGAATGTTATCTATAAGCTTTTTAGCTGCTGGAAGCTCGGAATATGAATCAAGCAAGTCGTTAATGTTCACGAATTGTGAACCACCTCTCAATGGACCAATTCCGTCGTTGTTGGACTTTTGTGGATTTAATAGATAAGCTTCCTCACATTCTGTAACATATTGGTCGCTTCCACCCACTACTGGACACCTCAAGACCTGCAAATGCTCTATCCTAATACTCATATAAATATACTTGTCATAACCGAATGTCTTCCTATCTTCGTTACTAGTGAATGGGGTCCAGTTCTTTTGTTTTCCACTTCTTGCTTTATTTGCTTTCTTGATTTCTAACACTCTTGTGAAAATGTTATTGTTGTATTTCGAGGGTAAGTCTTGAACATTGTACTTACCTCTTTGATTCTGGAATGGCCATGCCATAAACATATTTCTGGAGAATTTGAGGTGGGCTGTTGACTTACCTTCATCAATTTCGTCGATGTCCACAACTTTTCCATGGTAGGTATTATAGAAAACCAAAGGTTCCTCAAAACCTCTTGCATTTTTCACTGCAATAATACGAGGATCTTCCGCACCATAAAATCCTGGCCATTGTCGTTCTCTATCAAGGTGAATAGGTATAGGCAAAATCTGAGGCAATTGCAACTTATAATAAGGAGGATCATTGGAGTCAAGGTTTACGTTTGGATTATTTGTAGGAACTACCAACTCTAAGTTTTCCACCTCTTTCCAGTTTTCATCGTAAGCTTGAGCGTAGATAACAGATAAGTTTGGAGTTCCTCTATCTTCATTCTCGGCATATATGATTCTCGAAACCATGAAATGAATTCCATACTGTTCCAACCATACAGACGATCCAGCCAATCTAAACCAATGCAGATCAACTGTACCCTCCTTGAGTTGCTTCTCAAGAGGAGTATGGAAGAACTCATTGATTTCCTGAAAGTACGTGGAGTTGTCTTTGACCCATTTCTCTACGATCTTTTTCAAGGATTTACTTTTCATAACACTTTTCAGCACTTGGATATCGAACTTGTCTTCAAGCAAGCCACATTTTTTCATATCCCCTTCTATATCAGTAAACGCATTGAACAGCTGGATAGGTTGGTTGCGGTACTTCAAACTCTTTATGGAATCACTGAGAGGATCTGTCTTTTGTGAGGGATCCAGAAATCTGATAATGTTGGCCCCTTGTGGAGGTTTTACTTGAAATTCAGAAGTATAGAGTTTGTACAACTTCTCAGGATCTGACTCTGCATATGCTTTGGGATACACTATCAATTTGTTTTTCCCAACATGATTGGAAATTACATCTTCTGGCTGAACTACTATCTTGTGACCCTTAGAAGACTTTGAAGACTTTGGAGGCTCACCCGAATTTGGACTCTTTGGACTAGTTTTGGGACCTGGTATTGGGGGTTGTACAGCTTTGCTTGAGGGACTCCCATCATACTTTTCCATAAGAGCGTCTAGTTTATCATGCCAAGAAAGCAAATGAAATGTCACTATCAAAGTTAGGAAAGATATAACGAGGACGAAAGTCCTGCCATGGAGGCGTAACATCTGGAGTCTCACGTAATGGAAGCTGCACTACAAACAAAAACCAACGTCTACAGGCTATTCAGGAAGAAAACAAAGAAATTAATAGATTCTTTAGCATTGAAATGGAAGTTGGACAAAGCAACTTGAAAAAGTGTGTTACGAATTTTTTGAACACAGTACTTGCGCGCGGCTCCCAGCTCAGAAAGCTATTTCATTTAGAATAGCGCACGATTGAATTATTAATTAAGCATTGTGAATCGGAAAGCATTCGTGTCCCTTTTTAGGTGTGGTATTGTGTTGGAGATTACGTAGCCTTTTATGGACTAATTATTTACTGGCAGAACTGAAAGTTTCTAAGACCAAAAATTATGGAACACTTTCTTGTAGGGTATGGGTTTCGCAAGATCGTGGATAAGGGTTGCAGCAAAATGAAATTTCATATTGATTCACTGTGAAACCTGGAGCATTCTTTTATCATCAATCTATGTACATGCTTAATTGGTTTATAATATCCAGGGACTGGCTGACAGTTTAAATTTATTTCAAGAGTAATTGGAATATTTTTGTTGAGATTTATTAGCTTCATATTATTTATCAAGAAATCAATTAGATTGCATGTTGTGGAGAAATGGCCTGAAAGAAAATATCACGCGCTGTAGATACTATCTTTTTCGAAGATACATAGATTTGAGCAGCTTCAATTTATTCTGACTTGATGTACCTCCACTCAAATGGAGGGTCTGATATCTGATTGCAACTTGGCCACTGGTCTTATGGATGGATGCCTACATCTAAAACTTTACATCGGATCATGAGTTCTAGTTAAGAAATTGCATTGTAGGACTGCCAGAGAGAGCAAGGAGCAAATATCCATATTGCTCAAAAATATATCCAGCTCTGTTACTACAGACTTATTTTTAGGGTGGAATCTATTTATATCAAAAAGGTTGCATTGAATAACTACTTTTGTAACTCCAGATCTTTTTCATACAATGCATCTACACTAGTGAAAACTGACCTGACGCATTGCAGAGTACACGTCTTGATATCGTTCGAAAGCGACGGAGACTACAACTACAAAATTGAAACTTCAAGTAGGAGGACTAATATAATGATTTGTGTAATTGAAAATTAAATCGAGCTGAAATCGCTTGCATAAGAGCGGGATATATACGAAAATGAGTGCTTGTTCAATAACGAACTTCAATTATTATTTAAGGCTTGCATGAAGTTTTCTACACTCTGATTAAAAGGAGGAACTCCATCTGGTATAGTAAAGAAAATTACTGAAGGATTATATAGGGTTGAACCAATTCTCTAATTCTCTGCTAGACAGCTTGAAGTAGCCTTATGATGAAAGTCGGAATCAATCATATGAACTTCCTTTACTGTTCGGTAATACCTGGTTGTAATAGAAATGAAATTTTTCTTGATAGATAAGGTTAAACGGAACAACACAGAGCAGTGTGTAAAGTCAACCAGCTCAATTTCCCTTTGAATTGTAATAAAAGAAATAAAATATTTATCATTATTCTGATAAGAAATACATGTTTTTGTATTATCATTCCGTTTTAGTTTACTGATAGGATAACAGCAATGGTTTGATTATGCATTGCCAATAGGCTACGATTCGTAGAATAACTAGGGAGACAAGTTTTCTAGTGCGTATAAAATATTTGTAGCCGAATCCTACCACAATCTTTATAAAATCCAATTTGCGACAGAATTTCAATAGGAGACACATTATACATTTACAATTACCTAGCTTACAATGAGTTTTAAGCTTAAATTAGGCACCGATTCATCTTTCAAGAATGAAGTATTCATTAGATCACAGCAGTAGCTTGTATGTTTTAAAAATAAATGTTATGGACATTTGCGCTTGTAGTTAAAGCCAAGTAGCTATTGTACGGAGAAATTTAATCAGCATTCAATCAGAAGAATTCTTCCACGGGAAAGTAGTAATTTTAGTTAGAATCATTACACTGAGGTCCTACGCTCTAAAAAATGAACAAACTTCTACCTTAAAGTAGTAGTCGAGCAATAGAATTGGTACTCTGCAACTAAAATCAATTTCCAACTTTACTCTTCAGCAAGACCTTATGGCAAGTAGTCTGGGTACAAATGGGAATTACGGTTCACAGCTATTATAGTCTAGTGTTGCATGACTTCTATTTACTATTTATCATAAAGCTACTTTATCTAACGAAGATTGCTGGCTTTGACGAAAGCGCTTGCGAGATCCAAGCCTTTTTTGGGAGGATCAAGTGATGGACTTGTTTTTTCGAAATTGATATTGTCAATGTTATTGCTGACATTGGTATTGAGACTACCGTTTTCTGTAATGGATAACTTCTGTTCGATTTCTTCTGGTAGCCCGTTCTCCTCGTTGTTATCATCTCCATCTATGTCGTCATCATCAAGGTCTTCTTCCTCGTCAAGATCTTCTTCTTCATCGTAGTCTTCTTCTTCTTCGTCATAATCGTCATCATCTTCATAGTCGTCATCTTCGTCTTCATCGTAGTCGTCGTCAGTATAGTCGTCGTCAAGATCCTCTTCAGCAGTGTAGTCCGAATCATGAACACCATCGTCGAGTAAAGAGTCGTCCTGTGCGTTGGCTAGTTTGGAGATGAGTTGTTTTCCGGGGCTCTTACTGTCTTTGACTTCAGCGTAGTCGTCGTCGTCATCTATTTCATTACCTTTGCTTCCGAACATCATAAAGTTCTTCAACGGAGAAGTAAACGAGGAGACTGAAGTAGGACGCTCTGGTGGACTTGAAGAGGCCCTAGAACGACTACGGATTTCGTTGAGTTCTGGATTCGTAGCAGCCTTCTTCTCATCGTAAATATTCTCAGAGTCAGAAGTGAATGATCGCAACAGTAATAGACCTGGCGATTTAGGAGGTTCTGGTATCGCAGTTTCTTCATCATCGAGATCGCTCAAGTCGCTGAAATTGAGCGGTTCTCGCCAATAGTTGACATCATTGAACTTTTCTTCAGTTTGGAAGTCTCTGAAACCTTCTTCGACGAGACTTCGAGGTGATCCAGGCAGTCTTGGAGAACCAGCGCCACTAGAGGCCTCCTTCATATCGGAGTGGTTCAAATTACTCATGTATTCGTGCAACTGATTGTCGTTCCAGTAAGCGTCCAGGGACGAGACTTGTTTGATAGGAGGGAAAAACTGGTCCACCAACTCTCCAATATGCAAATATGATGATTTGTAACCCGCCAACTCCAACAATTCCATATGGACTTCTCCGTTCGGGTTGATGGTGAATATTCTATGGCTGGGAATCTTAACCGATCTGTAGCTTATGGCGTCAGTGATTCTATTTCCGAACCCAGCATAGAAGGGAGTTCTTTCATCATCTTCCGGTTCTACAAGTTGATCACTTTGGAAATAGAGGCTCTTGATATCATTCAAACACGCCATCTTGAACACTTCTGGCTTTTTCAAGATGACTTCCCTTCGCAAAGCAGCAATCGTTCGATCTGGAGAAAGTATCACTGGTCCCTGAGGCAATTTGATGCCGTTATCTTGCAGTATGCCACGCAAATACTGTCTGGTAGTATCTGCTTGGCCCACGGACCTAGCAGTAAGATATATAATGTTGTAGCCGTTGGCTTTGATATCAGTGAAGAGTGTAGCGACACCAGGATGGGTCCAATCCTTACCAAACAAGTTGAGCACATGGCCCAAGGCATCGGACTTGGTGATGGTCCCATCAATATCTGAGATTACTATAGGTGTAGTGGCTCTCCAGAGATACAAATAAGACTCGATCTGAGATGTGCCTTCGCTGAGTTTGAACGTCAATTTATTTTCGCCATAGTGTAACTTCATGTTTTGCATCTGCTCAGACGTCAAACGAAGTGTCTTGAAGAACGTTTTACTGGACTCACTACTGGTACTGGGAAGCGATTCGTTTCCCGTATTGCTGCTAGTATTAGAGGTAATAACTGAAGCGGAGGCTCTCAACGACAGAGCGTCATCTTCGTTCTCACTGATCAAGCCTTCAACGGATATCAAGTCATCTTCTATGGGCGACAAATGATCTCTGTTCAAAATACGAATATTGCCGTTTTCGTCTTTACTGACAAATTGCTCCCAGAGGGACGAGAGCTCTTCCTCCCCCTCCCCAAGAATGTTGGCACTACTGTTGCTATGGATATTACTGGCGCTATTACCATTGCTGTTGTGTACGGCTGATGAGTCCTTGATCTCCTGGAGAAAGATTTTCTTGAACAATTCGTCAGAGTTGTCGATATTCTTCTGGGCATTGGGTTTGTATCCGTCCATGTCCAACACGATATCGCCATTGATGTCGACTTTCGAAGGGATATTCAACTTTTGAGTGATTTTCCGCACCTTTTCAAATGTCTTGGACTGCAAAGATGGCGTCGGTGTTGCATTTTTAGGCGACGTCCCAGGTAATTCTGGGGAAGGCTCGTCGGAAAGTCTGATTTTGTCTTCAATATCACCGGAATTGGCATTCAAATCGAGCAATTCTGGATCCGAGCGCCCGATATCATCTTCACCGATACCAGTCTCTTGTGGTGATCCAATAGGAGACGTGGATGCCGAAGAAACTGGAGATATAACCGGAGATGTCAAAACGCTCTGCGATAACCCATCACGACTGTCTGTTTCGAACACAAAAAAACCTTCCCCACCTTCACCCAACTTCATGGGCAAGTCCGTCTTGACGTCATTGACATACAAATCGATCTTTTTTTGCAGCGGCTTTATTATCTGGAACTTACCAAACCGAACGTGCCATGGTGAACAGTGGAGCGTTCCGTCTGGCAGTTCTACTACAATGATGTCAATCGCACCTGAAAGTGTCAGCGGATTGAGTGAGTTCCACTGGTTGTAGACGTATCCACCAACCTTGCCAACGTATTGCATTGCAGAAAAGAGATATTGTTGAGGTGGAAGAAGTGTTGTGGAATATATTGAAAAAGAGAAATGAAATCATACACATATAGGCGATATATTTAAAGTCACGTGTACAATAATCAGGTGATGCAAACTTCGTATAGCATGTGATAGGTTATGAAAAATAGAATATATGGATTTTAGTAGAAGGTTAATGAAGAATATAGTTAATATTAGATGAGATGATAATTGCCATAGATTCCATGTGCAATTGGTAGTAGCAGCCAGGTCTCACATTTTTTAAATTCTTTGCTCGTTATTGATGCGCTTTTTTTTGCACCCATAGTATTATTATGAGAGATCAAGTAGGTGAATACTCAATTGTTATGGAGAATGGATAATATAGTTATTTGATTAAGGCAATAGAAAATTAACATGCCATGTAGTGACTACTGGTATACCAATGCTATACTATACTACTGTTACTATGCTCTCTCGTTTCCTTTTATTACCAAAACTATCTAGATCAATTACATCTTTATCTTACGCAGGTAGGATCATTGCTGCTGGCAATGTTACATTGGTGCATCAATCTTCTCTCATCCTTACCATCAGCTGCTACACCCTTAAATTCTCCAGTGACAGAATGCCACACACCTCTGTTGAAGAAGATAACAAGATCACCCTGCTTCCAGGAATGGGCTAAAACTTCGCTAGGAGCAATAGAAGGTCTCATTATCATTTGAGCCTTTTTTCTAGCCTCAACCAAATCCAAAGTCTCTACACTGCCATCTTCCTTTTGGGTGTGCATCTTGTACAAACAGCAGCCGTGCAATTGTAAGTGGTGTTCCTTGGTGACAGGATTAGTCCAGACCATGGGCAATTTCTTGATCTTAGACTCTTCCCATTCAGGCAATTTGTCAAATGAAAACTCCTTTCCTTCTGAAACCATTGTCAAGCCGTCGGAAGTGGCCCCAGCCGGCGAAATGAAGATGTATGGATGCGGAGCGTACTCTACGGTGGTATTCAATGCGAATTGCTTATCTCCTTCGCTCAAGTTCTTAAAGGCACGAGCTCCACTCACAAAACATGTGGCACCTTGAGTCAACTCTAAAACATCGCCTGACCCATCAGCGTAGTCAATGGTTTGAGTCTGGGTAGCTGGCGGAACCTTGATTCCCAAAAGGGTTGTCACAACCGGAGGTGACAAGTCGTAGAGCGCCGAATCGATGTGCCACCTGTAGAAACGGGTTTTGTGTTCGTTCTTGATCTCATCCTCGGTCAAAGGAGTATGGTGGAAAGTGGTATGTGAAGGATGGGTCAAGCTGATAGTTTCGTCGTTGTCATTACCTGGTTCACCGGCTTCGAAAACTCCTTGACCCAAGATTTGTACCTGGGGCTGAGACTTGACAGAAGTTCCGTCTTTTCTCAAAACAGACAGAGTGTGTCTGAATTCCTTACCATGTCCATAAGATGCCCCAGCTTCATCTTTAGGATCAGGCAAAGTAGGATCAAAACGCTTAGTCAACAAGTACTGAGACTTGGGTGCAAGTTCTGCTTGGCCAGGAATGACCACTACCAAGTTCTCGTGAACAGCATTGAATAGTTGTTCGAAATCGCCATCGTTGAGATTGGAAGGATCATTATTAGCGTAATCTGGTAGCTCTACGGAAGCTCCGAAGGGAGTCTTGGCCAAAGGTGTAACTGTGAGTTTATCGGTCTTGTGCATTTTTCGTGAGTATTTGAAATGAAAATAGAAAATAGAAATTGGAATCGATAAAGACTTCAAGGACTTCTTTATATTATTGAATCAAAATCAATTCCTGGTTTTCACTCAAAGAGCGGGATCCACTTCTTTATATCCTCGTGCCATATCTGCACTGTTACCTTATCAGCTACACGCCGATAAGACCACATGCAGGTCAACAAGGTCATCTCCGAAACCAGAACGTGACTAGGCACGTGATTCACATACAAAAAATCCAGAGTTAACGACCGTTCCGTCGGAGACTCCGAGCTCAATGTCGGCTCCGTCCGCCAAATACACTTAAGAAAAATTGGGGAATCGGGAGACCGGTTTTTCACTGATTCAAGACTCAGAGTCACTCTACAAGTATTCACCAACGGTGGTTCCGCGGTTTCTCAAGCAGAGAGAGAGATAAATTAGGAGAAATCAAACGATATTGAGTTCAAAAGTTCGAAGTCTTTTGAACTTTACACCAGAAAAGGGAACGAGGAGAGTTCAATGAATCGTAATTCTTACTTTGCTATCAACTTTACAGTTTAGCAGTACAGAGACGTGTATTACTTCAAAACTGGCTCTTTTTGGGCTCGGTAATAGATTCTATCAGTTTTCATTTTCTATCCAATATAGCCTCATTAAAACATACTCGCCATACAATTCAGTAGTCCCCAGAACTCTTCCATTCCAGCATATCAAGTTGCAAAATCTAACAACTGCAACACATGTCACGTGATCACAAACAAAAATGTCGGATCCAACTTTTCGAACGACATCATCATTGGTCACCTCCGTCTAGTACTATTCTACCAACAATTGCTTTCCAGATTCATATAGACCATGGGCCATTATATCACCATTGCCACGTGCAACCTCAATCAATGGGCACTTGACTTTGAGGGAAACAGAGACAGAATTCTCGAGTCCATCAAGGAAGCCAAACGACAAGGTGCCAGATTGAGAGTAGGGCCCGAACTCGAAGTATGTGGTTATGGCTGTTTGGACCACTTTACCGAAAACGACTTGTACGACCATTCATGGGAGACATACGGGCATATTTTGGCCGACCCGGCCACACATGATATATTGCTCGATATTGGGATCCCCATTATCCACAAGTCCATCAAGTACAACTGTAGAATCATATCGTACAACGGCCAGATTTTATTGATTAGACCCAAGCTCTACTTGGCCAACGACGGCAATTACCGTGAAATGAGATATTTCACACCTTGGAACAGACCTAAATACTACGAAGAGTACCAATTGCCCAAGTTCATATCTAAGATCACGGGTCAGAGCAGAGTCACCTTTGGAGATTGTATTGTAGAAACTTTGGAAACAAGACTAGGCTGCGAAACCTGTGAGGAATTGTTTACTCCCCAATCTCCCCATATTGCTATGGCTCTTGATGGTGTAGAAATCTTCACCAACTCCAGTGGATCTCATCACGAGTTGCGTAAATTAGATACTCGTTTACAGTTAATCACCGAGGCTACAGAGAAGTGCGGAGGGGTCTATCTTTATGCCAATCAGAAGGGGTGTGACGGTGACCGTTTGTACTACGACGGTTGTGCCTCTATCATCGTCAACGGTAAAATGGTAGCTCAGGGTTCGCAGTTTTCTCTTCAAGATGTAGAAGTAATCTCAGCTACAATCGACTTGGACGATGTCAGATCGTATAGAAATCAGAAGTCTGCTTCGAATCAAGCTGTAAACCAATCGTCCACTTACAAGGCAATCCAGACAGATGTAGAATTGTCACCTAGTTCTCATGTATTTGATCCTACTATCATCCCCACCAAAACGAGAGCTATCAAGTTTCACTTGCCAGAAGAAGAAATTGCGCTTGGTCCAGCATGCTGGTTGTGGGACTACTTGAGAAGATCTAAATGTGGAGGCTACTTTCTTCCTTTGAGTGGAGGAATCGACTCGTGTGCCACTGCTGTCATTGTCCATCTGATGTGTAGATTGGTGGTAGCCTCGGTAGATGATCCTCAGGTGTTGGCAGATATCCAAACATTGACCCACGACCCTACTTTCGTGCCAAAGACGCCCCAAGAAATAGCTGCAAAGTTATTCTATACTAGTTTCATGGGTACCGAGAACTCTTCAGCAGAAACTAGATCCCGGGCTAAGGAGTTGGCTGCAAAGATCGGCTCTTATCACGTGGACTTGAACATGGATAACTTGGTCTCATCTGTAGTTAGCTTGTTTGAAGTAGCAACAGGCAAAAGACCCATCTTTAAGATTTTTGGCGGTTCTCAAACGGAAAACTTGGCATTACAAAACATCCAGGCAAGGCTTAGAATGGTGTTGAGCTATTTATTTGCTCAGCTCTTACCCTGGACGAGAGGTAAGTCTTCTGCTGGTCTCTTAGTATTGGGGAGTGCCAACGTAGACGAATGTTTGAGAGGGTATTTGACTAAGTATGACTGTTCCTCTGCAGATATCAATCCAATTGGAGGTATATCCAAGACTGATTTGAAACGATTCATTTCCTGGGCCGAAATCAACTTCAATCTACCAATATTGAATGACTTTATCACGGCAACCCCAACAGCTGAATTGGAGCCTATCACCGCTGACTATGTCCAGAGTGACGAGATTGATATGGGCATGAGCTACGATGAGTTGTCAAGATTTGGTAGATTAAGAAAAGTTGACAAATGTGGGCCATTGGCTATGTTCATCAAACTTTATCACGAATGGTCACAACCTCCATACAACCTCACTGCTGAACAGGTAGCTGAAAAGGTCAAGCGTTTCTGGTTCTTCTACGCTATCAACAGACACAAGATGACGACCATGACTCCTGCGTACCACGCGGAACAATACTCTCCCGACGATAACCGTTTTGATTTGAGACCCTTCTTGATTAATCCTCGTTTTCCATTTGCAAGCAAGAAGATTGACGAGATCGTCAAGGTTATCAACGAAAGAAACAAGGAAATAGACCTGAACAATATTAGTGTTGATTAAGTGGGTATTTTGAGCTATATATATATTATTGTACAGTATAGTTAGATCTAACTCTAACCTATTGATGTATATAATTCGATAATAAATATGATAATTTTGTAAGACCTAGGAATTGTGAATCTTACCACCCCATTTGGGAATAATGCCGAGCTCTTCCTTCATGAACTTGTCAGGATCTTCGTTCCTTTTGATGAAATCCAAAACGCATGTTGCCACTTGTCGGGGCAAGTCTTCGTGGATGAAGTGACCATATTTCTGTTGGTTGCTAAAGACAACGAGCTGATATTTACCTTGCATCTGTCCTATCATCAAATTCTTATCAAGTGTTTCATGCGCCGAGAGTATTAGGAGCTTAGGCCCTCTGAAAGCGAGAAAGTTTTCAGACAACTTGTCGAACCAGGTTGGCCAGAAAGGCTGTGTCAAGGCCAAGTCTGTCTTCCAGGTCAAGTTCTTGAGATCGAATAAATCGGGGACACTTACTTCTGCCGAAGCCTTGTTAAACAACAAGAAACCCATGTGCCACTTGATGGCATTCGATAAGCTGGAAAACGACTTAGGTCTATTAGAAATGAAATTGGGCATTGCCCCGAGAGATTTGACAGCTGTTTCCTCTACGATATCTAGAATCACCAGTCCTTTCACCTGAGGATATTGCGTTTGATATTTACGTAGGAAGCTGGCTGATACGGCACCTCCAAGCGAATGTCCCACTAAGTAAATCGGGTTGGTTTTGATTTTGTGTCTTTCAACAAACTCGCTGAGGACAAAATGAAGGTCTTCTACAAGCGTATCCAACGAAAAGTCATTCGTTTGGGACGAGTTTCCATGACCCCTGAGGTCAAACAAAAACACGCCCGTTTTGTCCGAAATCTCGCCAATCAATTGTGACAAGAAAGCGAATGTCATAGCTGAAGACCCAGCTCCATGGAGAAAGACGCAGATGGGATCTTTTGCAGATGTTTGAGGTTTATAGTATGTATTTATGGACAAGATGCCATCTTCAGTCGAGTATTTCTCTCTCACTGGGAAATGTTTCCGTCTAAAATCTTCGTAATTCTCTATGGTGGTTTGGTCAGCACTGCTGGCTCGTGTGGAATATGGTAGCGGATGTAGCGGATGTACCGTAGGGATTGTAGGTCTAGAGCCAAACTTAGTCATACTAGAAAGAACATCACCATCTTCGTCTTCTTCTTCTTCGTACTCTTCCTCGTCTTGTTCTGATAACAGAGTGAGCCCAAGTGCCCTTTCCTGGTCCTTTATCTTCTTGAGAAATGCCTTGTGTAGATCAGACATTTGAATTAAACGAGAACAAAAGAGCGAGTGACAAAATTGGAAAGATTATCTTAGCCAATAAGCACGAGTGCCGATTGAAGTTTCAAATAATCAAGATTTCACGTTGAAAAGTAATGAAGGCAAAAGAGTAAGTGAAATTCGTAAATCTCGTAAAATTCCAAATTTTATCAAGCTTTACGAGAATCTTGAAGCTCCGCAGAATCTATCATGAAACTACTGGATAATCAACGAAAACACCAAACACCACAAGAGACAGTTCCTCCGGACAGTATGCAAGTCTAATGTACTCTTTGGAGACTTGCTACAGCTGTCAGTAATGTCTGCTGACTGGGAGTTAGCAGGACTATGACTATATAAGATTATGTTTTCTCTCTCGCGATGTTTTGAAAGTATTAAATACTGTGTAGATTTTCTGGGGTAATGCGCACTTTGAAAATTTGTGATGAGTCTAGAGAAATATACCAACAATGAGAAGTAGCACCAATTGCAACTTTGCTGTGGGAGACTCTACAGAAGATCATTACATAAAGAAGAAGTAGAATTCTTTATTATAATCTCACAAAACAGTAGAAATATATAGATTGCCATAAAATAGATCATTATACTATACTCAATTTGGCAATGAATTTCAAATAATTCTCTATCAACTAAAAATTTCAATATCCTTTTCATTTGTTCCATCTTTCACCCACAAAAGCTTGCAAATATGACGGACTTATCTTTTCTATTCCAGGAAATGGCCAAATGTCTCTTTGTCGGCTACCGTGCCCTTACAGTCAACGAGACCCCAGTGTCTTGTCTCCTAGAAGATTTAGAAACCAATGAGATTCTTTCCATCGGCTACAACTACACCAATATCTCATTGAATGGAACCAAGCATGCCGAGTTTGTAGCGGTGAAACGACTTCGTGATTCGAATCCCAATATTAACTTCGGAAAGGTACGGTTGGTAGTTTCTGTAGAGCCTTGTATCATGTGTGCGTCGTTCTTGCGGCAGTTGGGAATTGGTGAAGTTGTCTACGGTTGCAGCAATGATCGCTTTGGAGGCAATGGCACCGTACTATCGATTCATCTGGATCCTAAATTGCCTGAAGAGCCATATTCCAGTTATGGGGGAATTCTTAGATCTGAAGCAATTCAGTTGCTTCGAAACTTTTATATTCAAGAAAACGAGTCAGCACCCCAGCCAAAAATCAAGAAAAACAAGGATATAGAGAACAAGAAGTTCCCTGCAAACAAGTTCAATTTGACGAAGGACCAGTTCGTCCAGCATTATGGAAAGGAACGACTTCCAGTATTCGAATCTGGTGAATACGAAATCACACCTATTGTTGGAAAAGGGTATTCGCTTAAGGAAATTATCAGTGTAGAAGTTTTGAAGGGCATTCCGCTATTGGAGGAGGAACTTGGTGATGTCAACGAAGAGGTCGTGAATGAGTTTTTTGATCTTTTTTTCGACGTAGGTGACGACGGAAGGGTTATCTATGGGAAAAGTATAAGGAAGTATAATGCAAAAAAGAGACACCATGAGGAATGATAGATTATAGAATTAAAATGCTTGTATATTGAAGACAGCAGAGTAAATAATATATATAACATATTAATGTTTTGGTAAGAATCAATAGAGATTCTACTACTTTTGAATAGTGCAATGTTAACTATATAAATGTAGTAGCAACATGAGCAGTTGAAATTTCAAGATAATTGAAAAATTGGAACTAGCTATAACTATCATACATGAAAAAGATTAATCTATGGCCTATCTTTCTTATCATCTCTTCCTTCACCACCACCTAAACTATGTTGAATTAAAAATGCGACATTTTAGCAACTTTCCAGAATGCGACATTTGTGGATCCACTATAACTTTTTCACTCTTCAACTATTATTCTTTATACTTACTTAACCTAGTCAGCACATATGGACGTCTCGGACGAAGAGTACCTGTCTCCACAGAAAGAGAATACTCCATCTGTTCGGGGAGTTTCTGCGGAAGAAGCTCCAGCGACTTCTTTGCGAGATGAGGGAATGGCCAAAAGAACGCGATCGAGCGGAGTCCAGCCCAAGTCTGGAACAGTTAGTGACTTGAAGGGAGCCAATGGTTACTCTTGGGAAGACCAGTACCAGCGATCATGGGATATTGTAAAAGATGATGAATCCGGTGGTCGTTCTTTAGAGACAATTGTAAGAACAATCATAGAGAATCGTAAGAAGAAAATCATGAAGAACCCGACTACACCATTCCAAAGAGGCATCATCAGGACGTTAATAGTCATAATAGATGGTTCAGCTACAATGCTGGAAAAAGACTTAAGACCGAGCCGTTTTTCCATGACTTTGCAGCTATTGCAGGACTTTGTAGTTGAGTTCTTTGACCAGAATCCCATTTCGCAATTGGGTATAATATTGATGCGAAACGGAGTATCTAATCTTGTCAGTGAAGTTAGTGGTCTGCCGCAGTATCATATAGATAAAATACGGCAGTTGAAAGCGAGACAACACAATCGTTATGAACCAAAAGGTGACCCTTCTCTCCAGAACTCACTAGAGATGGCTCGCTCTTTGCTTAAATACAATTTCGGCAATAATGCCAACGATACCAAAAACTCCAAGGAAGTGCTTCTTATCTTTGGAGCTTTGTTTACTAGTGATCCGGGCGATATCCACAAAACTATAAATAATCTTGTAAAAGACGAAATCAAGGTAAAGATCATAGGGTTATCGGCACAGGTAGCTATCTGCCAGGAGTTGGTAAACAGAACAAACCACCAGCAAAAGAATATCAGTTCGAAAAACTATGGAGTAATTATGAACGAATCGCATTTCAAGGAGTTGTTCATGGATTGTGTGACACCTTTACCAATTACGACTACACAAGTAGACGAAAACACTGAAGCAAACAAAGGTGTTCCTATTATAAAAATGGGATTCCCTACGAAAATACAGCCCGTGCTAACTTCAACGCTTGCCAGCAATGAATATACCATTGAATTCCCACAATTAAGTGCTTCAGATCCCACTCATGGGCTCGACGATAACCAGGTGGTGGAAATCAACAATGGGACAGATTCTTCGATCCAGGCTACGAATGTCATTGGCTACCAATGTCCGCAATGTAAAAGTAAAGTTTGTAATTTGCCAACTGTATGTCCTGTTTGTGGACTCATGTTGATTCTTTCAACGCATTTGGCAAGATCGTACCATCATTTGGCACCACTAGTCCCGTACAAGGAAGTTCCAGTTAGCTCGAAGTACAGTAGCAAACATTGTTTTGGCTGTCTTCTTAAGTTTCCCAAAGGAGTGAGCAATTCCAAATCCAGAAACTCGTTGGAGAATATGACCAGTTCACGTTACAGATGTATGAAATGTAGCCATGACTTCTGTATCGACTGTGATGTATTCATCCATGAAACGTTGCACAACTGTCCTGGTTGTGAGAATAAGTAGCTTGTCATATTTAGTTATCATACATGAGAGTATCATGTACAATGATCACTTTAACATATATTATGTAACAAATGTACTATATTGGAGAATCATAACTGTCTAACACTTCTAGCACGTTTAGCATAGTTCGCAATAGTAGTTAAGTTCATATACATGTTAATTATCATATCTTCTTTTTTATTAGTATACAAGATTAAGATGGCTAAATGTACATAAAGCTGTTAAGAAAGGAAGCTAGTTGGTAAACAGAGTTTCAGTAAATTACTGTCTTCCCCAGGTGCTGTTGTTCCCTTTGTTCTGGCCACCCCAAGTAGAGTTGTTGCCGCCCCAAGCAGAGTTACCGCCACTGCTATTGTTATGGTTGTTTTTGTTGTTGGAATTACTGCTGTTACCTCCAGAAGCTCCCCAAGTAGAGTTGCCTCCCCTGTTGGATGCACCCCAAGTAGAACCTCCCCCTCTGGAGGAGCCCCAGGTTGAGTTGCTTCCATTAGCACCCCATTCAGAAGTTCCTCCAGCATTTGGAGTCTTTGCACCGCTCCAAGTAGAAGCAGCTCCTCCCCAAGTAGAATTTCCTCCACTGTAAGCTGGGGTCTTTCCACCATTCCAGGCAGAAGAAGCTCCTCCCCAACTGGAAGAGGCTCCCCCCCAGGCGGAATTTGCACCCACGCCAGGTGTTGCATTGCCATTCCACGTCGATCTCTCGCCAGAAGTAAATGCTGGTGCATTGGGTTTGTTGAACTCACGAGACTCAGAAGGTGCTGCCCCAATAAATCTCAAGTACGGGATTGCTTCTCCGCGAATCAACACGTTCAAATTGTTCTTATTGACCTTGATCTTTTTGCTCTTGGTGTGCAATTCTATTCTGGCGTAGACGTCATCGGTTTCAATAACTTTACCCTTCAAACCCTTGTAGGACCCACTGGTCACAGCAACATCCTTGTACAACAACTTTTCACGGCCACCAGCTCGAGGTCTGAAACCAGCAGCATCAGCAGGGTTGGGAAGCTTCAAATTGGGGTTCATGGATGTCAAATCTGGGCCCAAGTTTTTGGATACCATTGAGTCCTTGGTGGAAATAGTGCTGACGTTCATACGATTGGTGACAAAGACACCCAAGTTCTCGACTATCTCATTGGACTTTATGAACAAGGAGTTCTTATAAATATGCAAAATGGCACCTTCTCGCTTCTTATCACCCAAGACTTCTTTGACGGTGTCTCCAATCTTGATTGTGAATCCGTTTCTGTCGGTAGCAATTTGTTCACGACGGCTCATCTTCAATTTGGAAGAAATTCCGCTGGGCTTCACCGTCAACAACCTTCCATCAGAGGTCAATACTTCAAAAATGCTCTTTTCTGCCTTGACAATAACACCTACAGAGGAGGCATTCAACTCCACCAAGTCCTTGATATCATACTTACTGTTGATGGAGTCCATGTTCAGCGAGGCGTCAGTGGCCTTCACCAAGTAATTGGCAAAGACTCTGACATCTTCACGTGTTTGATCACTAACAAGAACAACCGAGTCACCGTCTATTCTGATCACCAATCCGGTTTCGTCGAAATGCTTCCCTTCAACGATTCTTACGTGGTCACCTTCATTGAAAATCTTTCTCAAGTCGCTGGAAGGAACAGTCAACTTCTGATTGACAAACTTGGGGTCTCCACTGTCAGTAACAGAGATTGTGATTTCGTTCAATGACGCTTCGACAACTATACCCACAGTTTTGGCTTGTTCTCCTCTACGGATTTCCACCTTGTCACCGGGCTGGAAGGCAGTGGACTTGCCTTCACCTTTCTTGTTCTTCAATGAGGCAGCAATGGCAGCAAGGTCAAAGCCCTCCTCTTCATTGTTGCCAGTCTGGAAGCGGTCCAACTCCTCCAACGTAGGATGTACATCTTTGGTTTGGATAAACTGCAACTTGAAATCCTTGAACAAGAAACCCTCGATATACTCGTCACCTCTGTAAACATATGAACGAGGTCCTCTTCCAGGTTGCAAGAACTCTCGATCGTACTGTCTGGCTTCTTGTTCACTGAATAAACGTGGTAATGGCCTTGCCTTCAGCTTGATTCTACGGCCATCCTTGTCGAACTCGTCGAACTTGCCATAGTCCAAACGAGGCACTAACTTACAACGCACATCAAGCCCGTTTTCAGACAAATTGTCCACGATGGCCAAATCGTTCTTGTACTTGCCTCTGGTGATTCTGACATATATACCAGGCACCAACTCGACATCCGATGACTTAACCTGTTTGAGCAAGTCCGGGTATTCCTTGACGGGCACTAAGAGCTTGTCTCTTACATAAATGTTCACCATTCCTACAAGAGCCTTATCGATGGCGTCTGGTCTCTTGGCCTCGATATAAATGTAGCCTTTAAAGGCATCTCTCTGGAACACCGTGAGGATGTCTAACGGAGCATTCAGTCTGTCAAGCGTTCTCTTCTTTTCATAAAGCTTGCGCACTAAATCCTTCTCACGTCCGGGAGAACATCTAATAGCGTAGATGGAAGGGTCGTTAATGGACGGCATCAAGAGCTTCTGTGAAACAGTACCGCTTGCAGCCGTGTCACCCCTATAAACTGTGTGAGTCTTTCTGTAACGCTGCTTCAACGTCTCAGCCAACACCTCAGCGTCCTGGTCCTCGGCTTCTTGCCGTCTTTGATCGTACTGTCTGTGCAATCTGTCATCGTGACTCTCAGTTTCATTCTCTCCAGCATGTCTGTCGTCAGAAATGAACTGCTCACGCAAGAGTTCCGCTTCTTCATCGTCCTCGTCAAGCTCATCTTCTTCTTCATCGTCAACTTCTGCTTCGATATCAATGAATTGGTTTCCGGCTCTTCTTCTTTTTCTTCTTCTTCCTGTGGCCACTCCATCGTCATTGTCATCTTCGTCATCTTCATCGTCATCTTCTTCTTCATCGTCATCTTCTTCTTCATCATCTACTACTACTTCTTTTTCGATTTGATTACGGTTATTGTCGTCGTTTTCGTCAATTTCTGCTTCGGACCTCGTTCGCTTGATGCCCGTCTCTTTTTGGACATCTAGCTTTTGTTCCTCTTCCTCTTCCACTTCCTCATCTATCTCGTCCTGATCTCGGTCCTCCAAATTGTATACATCCTCTTCGTTATGCTCGTGTTTGAGGACGTTCTCCTGTTCGCTTTTGACTTTATCGTCGATGGACATTGTGAAGTCTAGGCTGTTTGGAAGAATGAAATACCAGCTGGAACCTATTGAAAATTGTATCTCCATTTTAATTTCTGTTTCGACAATCCTGCTAAAGGTAACCTGTAAAATGGGTAGTGCGAAAATGAAAGCGTTGCAGGTTAGCTTGATAGCGATTTCGCACCCATCCATCTACAAATATTCCATTATTCTAATCTCTGTTCTTGTTTTTGTAATATATTCTTTTGAAACAGAAATAGAAATATAAAATTATTATATCAAAGTATAATAATTCGTAAAGTAACGTACTTATATATATTCGTAGAGATTTTCTAAAGTAAAAAAATTCATTACTCTATATTTCAAACATTGCGTACATGAGTGAGGAAACTGCTGGTTTTCTTGTAATAACACCTCTTATCCTCTATTACGCAAATATCTAAGATATAAAAGTGATATAAAAATAGCTCATCTAACTGGAAAATTCAGTTATGGGTTGGCCCTGATCATCTGATCGATGGTATCGACTACAACCTTCTCAAGATCAGCTAGTTCGAAGCCCAACAACTTCTTAGACTTCTGGTCATCCCATCCAGCAAACCCAGAGATCTCGCCATTGGTGGGAACTCCAACAGGCAATCTCTCTCTGAGATGAGGGAACTTGTCTCTAATAATGTTCAATATAAGCTGATTGTTGAATCTTCCATTGAAGGTGAGGATTCTTTCACCCTGGAGCTCATCCTTCTCGAAAGCAAGAACGTGAGCCTTGGCAACATCTCTGACATCAACGAAAGGGCCGGCTAATTCAGAAACCTCATCGTTCTTGGACAATCGATATACACTAGCAACAACTTCAGCAGTTAAGTTCAATTGTCCCTTTGCTTCACCATCTTGTGCTTGAGGTCCAAAAACATAAGCAGGATGGATAGTAGAAAGTGTGAAGTTTGGCTTCTTTGATTCAACAAAGTCCCAGCCTGCCTTCTCTGCGTACTTCTTGGAAGCCCAGTAGGCGGTCATACCATCCTTGGCTTTACCCTCTTCATATGTGACAGTTGCCCACGATTTTTCGTTCAACTTGTGGGAAGGAACACCTAATTCAGTAATATCAACCACAGTAGCAATAGAACTAGTAAAAACTACTCTCTTAATTTGAGGAGCATGATCGTAGATAGCCTGAAAGGCATTTTTGGTACCTTCGATAGCAGGAATCAAAATATCCTTCTCGTTGTCTTCACTGGAGAAACTGACAGGCGAAGCAGCATGTATGAAAACATTGACTTCGGGATGTTTCTTCAAAGCTTCATCGAAAGCACCCTTCTGTTCTAAACTAGGCACTACAACATACTGAAATTTTTCACCATAGTAAGACTTCAACTTCTCTCCCTTTTCTTGCGATCTGACTGAACCGACAACATCATAACCCTTGGAAAGAAGCTCTACGATTATTTGTTGTGCAATGTAGCCAGTAGCACCGGAAAGAAATACTGTAGTCTTCGACATCGTTAATTAAATTGAACTGGATTGGCTTAAAATGTTTATGTGAATATTTTGGATCTCTGCAATTGCAAGAACTGTACTTATTTATGATGATCAAAAAATTGAAATTAACATTTAGAAGGGTTGCTTCGATTCCTTTTATATTTTTGAAAGACCAAATGCTGACATACTTGTTCTATAAATCATAGTCCAGTTGGTATTTGATATTTCCAAGAAGTGTTGCAGCCAGAAATTCATATTTTGCAACTGCATTTGTAATGCACATTAGCCACACGGACTTCCCTATTTGGGGTTTAACCACAAAAAATTTGATCCTTCACGGAAGCATGATTAGTTATCAGTCCTATTAATGGAATTCGAAGAAATGTCACCAATAGAAAAAAGCGGAAGACGAAGCGGCGATAAGTGAGAATTGAGCCAGATTAGTATTCTTTGTGTTCTTTGCACGATGGAGCCGCCGCCCAATCTTCTCGGTAAGCATGCATTAGTAAAAGAAATCTCGCTGGAGTACGCAAAGATTTCAATAATAGACGTCTCGAAACGAATCGAACATTGTAGAAATTCATGCCAACACCCTTTCCAGGGTGGTATCTACAGTATGATTGGTAATCCAACTCATTATACTGTTAGCCATTCTTTTATTGGCAAGTTGTCCACTTGTGACTTAAATGTGACAATTGAGAGATTCAATTTTCTTCGTGATAAAGGAATATTGGAACAAATAAAATAATACTGTTAGCGACCCTGTGAGAAGTTGAATATTCTTGACAATGGTCATCTGTAGCAGTGATTTGGTGATATCTGAATATGTTCTCTAAAAATTGTTAGAAATTATGTGCACCATACAATCTAATTGGCTAACAAAATAGCTGATGCACCGATCGCAGGATTACTAATTTCATTTCATTCTATACTACTGCTAGCTTCTAATAGTTTCACCCATTTACTCTCCATGATCTTAAAATGGAACGGTCGATAGATGATCATTTCGTTTTAAATTGCTCTCTACGTCTAGATGCTTGACATAACTCTAAATGATCCTCGCTGCTCTTATATTGTACTCTTCTCATGTTTCTCTTACACCTGTAAGATGACAATTACCCTGTTGTACTTTAGCCTATTCCTCAACATAGATATGGCTCAAATATACTAGGGACTTGCCCACTGCAGAAATGTGCCAGGGGACAATGCCACTAGCCTCGTATTCCAAATTCTGCTCAGGTTCGTCCTCACCATCGTCCTTGGATATGTTTCCGTCGATTTTCCGCAATCCCAAAATGTCGTTCAACACAATCAAGTTCTTATAATGATTGAGAATCAACTTCATCAACACATCCAAGTCCCAGTAGTTAGAACAACTTAATAAACTAACTTCGTACACCAAGTACGAACTTCGAGGTCTACTTGAACTTCCACTGTCATTCTTCCATTCCTTCAAAAGATACCCGATCTTCATCCCCAACCTTGTAGGTGAATTGAACGAAGGAAGTGGAACCTTAGGAATGATCCCAATTACGTCAGTGCTGAAATCATGGAGAATAAGATCTGGATTATTAGACCCACCGTGAGGAGCTGATGTGGCACCTCCTCCTGCTCCTCCAGCAGTAGAAACAAAATCCTGTGGTGACAAAAAGTTTCCAGGTGCATTAAGAAACTGCTGAGGTGAATGGAAACTAAGAACGTTGGGTGACGTCACCAAAGCTCCACCAGTTGTTGGTGAAGAATTATTGGAACCAGAGAAAACCTTGAAGTAATTATCTCTATCAAGTGAAGGTGTATTGGAGTTCTGATTCAGCATCTGTTGTGAGTGAGGTGCTCTCGACAGTTGGCTACCATTTTCTGTATCCTCAAAGCGAGGCTGATCGTCTTGGAAAATCAACTTCGGGGAATGGCTTACTGATAATACAATCAAAGAAATATCTTTGTGCTTGACACTCAACCTCTTCCAATGGATCAATTCATCGTCAGGAATAATACTGTTAATTCTTGTCAATACAAGAAACTTCTTTCCACCCGTAGTGCTAGACTCGTTATTCATCTCATCGTTCATCTTCTTGAAGAGCTCATTGGACTTGTTCCAAATCTCCTCGCAGACAGTAGCTACATCGTGTGTATCTCTGCCGTATCCACTGGAAACATTCCTAATGGTCTTGTTAGAACAATACCATGACTTGGTGAAAGTGACTACGCCCAATGGGTCTGACCAGGCAGCCGAAAACCAATTACGGTCAATGGATCTCTCGTACGCTAGATGTAGGAAAATATCATCGTTGAAACTATTATGTTTGAAATTATTGCTCATGAACTTGAACTGAATTCTCGAAGGTGGCTCTTTCACCAATTGCGTGAAGGTGTTTTTCACTATATCCTTGTTTGTAGATCCATTCGGACATTGATTGTATAGATTCATAGACAACTTAGACAACTTGAAGTTCGAAAGCACCTTTGACCGGTTCTGGAATAGATCTTGCTTAACTATCAATGACCCGGGGATGATTTTGGTAAATATCAGAACTAATGGCAACTGATGATTGGTAAGACTCACTTTGAGATTCCGGAAAACTTTCGAGATTTGCAATGTCGAATTAAGATTGTTATTGTAATTCACAAACAATAGTAACAATGGGCGATCAAATTCAAAGTTATTTGTCTTGTTAATCAAATCCAATTTAATCAACTCAACCAATGAAATCAATTTCTTGTTGATTTGACTGTATGTATCGTTGTAGGTCTGGTCATTATCTCTATTCACAAGTAAGATTCCGTTGTTAATATTCTCTAGATCGGGTCTAGTTTCAACTGTAGACAAATTGACTTTGGATATATGGCCCAAATTACATTCTTTGTAGTTATAAATCAACAAATCCAAAAATTCACTTATGAACGCAGTGCCATTTCCATTGTTTTCGCTGATGAGTAAAACTTGAAAACGTTTTGTTGACTTTATTGGACTGAAGTTCATATACTTCCAAAAGTTAACGGCCAAACTGTTTAAATTAAGAATGTTATTATGCTTCAACACCCTAGTCTTAATTAGAGGAAGTTGGAAGTATACTTCATCTTTAATTGAAACATTGGAGTTCAATTTATTGACAATTATCTTGTACTTTTCAAAGTTCACCTTATTTTTGGTATTCTCGGTGAGAGCATCCCATTCAATTGACTTCAATTTTTTATACTGTGATTTCGGATTTAGGATATTGTCATCATCATTGGCTATATCGTCAAGGAAGTCTAATTGATTTTCCAATTCATCTTTGCTCTCGTAGTCTTTTTGGTCGTTAAGAAATTCAATAAGATTGACTTTATATGAATTGGGAAATATTTTTGAAAATTCAGACTCGAATGTCTCGTCTGGAGTAATAAAATCTATGGTGTTATATTCTAATTTGATATTGTTCTCTACCAACTTAGATTTTACTAATTCGTCCATGTAGTAGTTTAGCTTCGTTCTGCCTTGATTAAAGCCTAAATCAAATACCAAATTTGGACCAATAAGCTCTAGGAACTCGTCAAGATGCTTGACTTTGATATTCATTTCATTGTTTCTCATAACTTCAAGATCGTTGTCGTTGTCATCGTCATTGATGTCGAAACTTGGAAGAAGTTGATCACTAATCAAGTTGTTTACTAGATAAGTATCTGGGATAGTAGAAACATTGATGCTTCTCAAAATAAGTGGCAAATAATTTGATGACTCCAGAATACTTTTAGTTGGGGATTCGTCAGAATAAGATGTTCGACCACTCGCATTGTTCACTGACTGAGTGATTTGTAAGCCTTGTGAAGTTGGAAACAGCGGAGTGTGTTGGCTATTGGATTGTTCATAGTCTATTGGTGATACTGTTTGCTGTAGATCTGCAGTGGAAAAAGGTGATTCTCCCTTAATGTTGGGGAATCTGCCAATTACAGAAGAGTTGGGAGAACCAAAACCACCAGTATTATAATTGCTGAGGTTTAATGGCTTTTCGTTAAAACCCGTCATTACAGAATCACCCAAGAAATTATTTCCTATAGAGACGTTGTTTCCAGTAAAAACATTGGTGTTTAAAATTCCACCTGAATTTCCTATAGGAACTCCACCAAATGAATCATTGAATGTGTTCAATCTCAAAGGTGGAGAATTTGAAATCACATCTGGCATTTCTTCGTCTTCGTCACTTTCTTCACTGGAAACAGAAGTGGAACTCTCAGCTAACGAAAGAGAAGAGTTGTTCATTTTATGAAGTCCTACCGCTTGTGCAGCAATTGGTGGTTTGTCTTCTTCCTTTGTAAGTGGAAGTTCATATCCACTAACACTAGTTTCTCTGAAAGTTTTCTTAGTCTTATCTTCTGGTCCTATGGAGGCTTCTTTGTCAACGTAAAATTTACCACCTTTGCCATACTTCGTATCTATGTTGCTTTTGATGATTGGATTAAATAGAATCGGTGAAAAAATCGACTTTTGTTGGATCTGCAGAGTCAGAGTAGCCAGATTGAATACGTCTTGTTTAGGATGTGGTTGATTGTAGAGACTAGACAGCTGGTCATCTGAAAGTCCAACCCCTTCTGTACCAATTGCAGCAGCTGTTGGTGGATTGGTTGAATACACAGAGTTGGGAACTGGAATAATAGGCGTAGGCATTATAGGTAGAGGGGCACCTGGATCGTTATAATCAGGTGACGACAGCTTCTTGATTGTCATTTGATCTTTGGGAATATCCAAGTACGTAAACTTTGGTTCTTTTACAATACTTCTAGTTGCCAGTTTATGAGAAGCATCAAAGGGACTTTTGGGTTCTTGATTCTGGCTCTCTGGAGCTCCAGGAGTCGAATATTTTCCTGAGTCTGGCACTGCCTCCTTGTCAGAGATATCAAAAAGATCGTCTATCTGGTCCTTTCCTTCTAAATCTGCCGGAGTCCCAGCAGCAAGAGCATCCTTCGGTTCCTCCTCCTTAATTGCGTCTGAGAATAGATCTTCTTTGGAAGAGGTCTGGTCATTATTGCTATTATTTCCATCGTCATCGCTTTCACCAAAGAGGTCGTCCATTTCTTCATCATCCTGGTTCTCTTCTTTCACTTCTGTTCCATCTGCTGGCGGAACAATTGGCACTTCCTTTGCAAAAAATTCAGAGGGGACGGGGTTCTGAATATCAAATAGGTCTGGAACCATCGGTGTCGTCATATCATTCAAATCAAGCGTAGTATGAGGCTGTTGGTCCATATTAATGTGAGGGTCTACAGACCCAATTCCAGCGTCCCCTCCTGTCGAAGCTACGCTGGAAATGCTGAAAGGAAGTGTTTGTGATGGCTGGGCGAAGTTGTGGTGCTGGTTGCTGGAGATATTGAAGTCTATCAAGTCTCCAATCAAGTCCAAGGGGTTACTCGTAGGATGAATTTGTGATAAAGAAACTTCTGGTGACATGATTTCATCAAGTTCTTCGTACTTTCCAAATTGCAAAAGACACAATTTCCACGGCCATAGTATAAACTTCTTGTTGTCTACAGAATGTATGAATTTGGCAATGTTAGATGTCTGGTTGTTCAAATGTTTTAAGTTGGGAATCAACTTGATCCATACATTTTCCTCTTCTGAATTAAAGGAATATTCAATCCCGGTGCTGAGCTTGATAAGATCGATGAGATTGTCACTTTCCGAGCTCTTTTTCCTTACGAAGTTCCTCACGAGGCTGGAGGGGTCAAACAAATGACACCGTATTCCGCTGGGAATGAGGTATATAACGAAATTGACGTCTGGAGAATCTGGCGAAGGGTACTTGATGTCAATAATACTCGAGTCCAAGAGGTTGATCCTTTCTTTCACCACCATTGACATCAAAAGATCTCCGTTGGGAAACAATATGGGGTCAAGATACAAGATAGATCTGTTTATAGAATCTCTAGCGACTACACAGTAGTTTCCAAATAGTTTGATAGTGCCGTTTTTTGATAAGTTGAAGAGGATCATCTTCTTGATGGACTTTAGAAGACTTAAGCTAGCAAATGGCAAGTATTCGTCTAGAGCAGCTCCGGTAGAGGTGCTAGAAGGAGCAGACTTTGGCGGATTGGCTAGTAAATCGACACTGACTGTGTTGGAGTGCTTCAACTGAAGCGTGGGGTACTCTTTGGCGAGATCTATATGTACATTGGATGAATCTGAATTGTCAGAAGGTTGGAGCGGATCCGGCAAGTCCGAGATGAGGGACAATGGTTGGTCAGGTCTTTCGGAATTTACTTCTGTTTGCAGCATTGGTTGGGCTGAGGGCAAATCTACTGTTCCAGAAGCTGAGTCAGTGATATCTTTATTGAGCCCTACGTCTACATTGAGATCTTTGGCTAGGTCTGTGAGTTCTACATTTTGAGAGAGAGGCTCCAATGGTATATCATTGTGCCCAAAAGTGAAGTAGTACAAGCTTTTGTTGTAGTATGTCACAAGGATGTTGGGATGGGCGTATCTGATCAGCAATTCGAGCTCTAGAAGCGATTGGTCATTGTCTGTGAATGAAACGTAGTTGTAGAATGAAACCGTGCCCAAATGACCCAACTTGTAGTAGTGTGTCGAGATGTTGGAAGCCGTTGCTTCTGACATGATTGAGTGGCTTTTGGGGGCTTTATCTTGATTTTTTTGTTCTTTCAGCTAGTATTGGAGACTTTTTTGACTATTTTTCACCTAAACGCAAAAGTACTGGTGGTAGTTCAAACTGCCTTGGAGCTGTTGGATGTTGAGGTGTGTATACAGCCTCGTAAAAGTGTACCGATTGGGGCCGAATTCTGGGAAGAGGTGAAAACATGTTGGTAATGAACATGAGTGAAAAATAGTCTATCAAGGACTGATGGAAAGAGGAATGTGTGTGTTGTACGTATTTTGATTTAGGAAGTGTTTTTTTGGTTTATTTAGCATATTTAGCTGACTACAAAACTTTTAGGTGAACATTGAAAAATTTAAGCCAGAGCATTTGCGATATGACATTTAACTGAGATATTGTCAGAATACGGAATGAACGGAACGCATATTGAGAGCAGTATAAAATCTGGAATGGCACACTTCCGTCAACTATTGTACGGCTGCCTCTGATTTCGAATTTGGTTGAAAATTCCAGCATCTCATTCATGTTTTGCACCCATTCTTTACAAGATGAATTTCACACTAACTCCGGAACTAATAATATATTTCCATCAAACTATATTTGCGCTTTCCCTATTATACTGACTCTTCAATGACAATGTCTACAAGTACATTTGCTATAGAAATAGCTCCCCTCTCTCTCTACGGCGATTGACATTATTTGAGGAGGTTGCCATATGGAGGATACCATTACTAATACTTGGGTAATTTCCCAATTCGTCATCGCGGCAATTTTGAGAATGCAAATGGCACAGTCAGCCTAGAAGGATTTAGTTGGTTAATAGAAGTACGCCTGTGTTTGTAAGCCTGTGTTTGTAAGCCTGTTTTGTGCTATTGCTTTTGAAAACTTCCTGAATCATGGGAGATTCGGGGTTTGAGATTTCTCCTCTTTGATAAGCCCAGCAGAAAATATTTAAAGGCACATCGTTGCTGTTGCATATTGCTTATTTTGCAATCTTTTTAGCAGAGAATTATAAGTGAATTTACAACTAACTTCTCTTTGAAGATATTTGTCAACTGAAAAATCGGTTACCTAATTGACTTCAATTTCAGCTATGTCTAACTACGGCTTTGTCAAGATTTCCAGAGACGTCAAGCTCGCTGTACCTAATCCTTCGGCTCCTACGGCTCAGACGGACGTCAGTTTGCCATCGACTCCATTAGCTCAGTACGTGTTGGAGTATGTCACCCAACGTTTACCAAAGGAGGTGTTGAACCATTCGCTTAGGGTATTTTTGTATAGTAGAGCCATCATCAAGGACCAATTCCCAGAGTGGAACTTGGACTTGGAAGTGGTCTTCGTTACCAGCTTGTTGCACGACATAGCTACTACGGACGAGAACATGAAGGCTACCAAGATGTCGTTCGAATTCTACGGGGGAATCATTGCTCGTGATTTGATTCTCAACAAGAATGCAAACCAAGACTACGCCGAGGCTGTCAGTGAAGCCATTATCAGACACCAAGACTTGGGCGAGAGTGGCTTCATCACGACCTTGGGCTTGATTTTGCAGATCGCAACTATCTTGGATAACATAGGCTTACATACACATTTGATCCATGTAGACACTTTAAATGCTGCTAATGCGAAGTTTACTAGAGAAGGCTGGTTGAGCTGCTTTGCCCATGCCATCGACAGAGAAAATGCAGAAAAGCCATGGGGCCACACTAGTGCATTGGGTGTAAAGAAGTTTAGAGAAGACGTTTTGGGTAACCATCTTAATTATCAGAAGCTATGAGTATGAATTGAATTCACGATAGAAAGAAAGAATAGCATTTAGCAGTAGGTTTCTATATAAATATATTTGCCAAGAAGCTGTATTAATTGTTCGGTGTTTCTCCTTGTTGAAACATTAAATCTACATTCTCTTCATGAAAATTGTATACTGTACCAAATATGGGGAAAGTGCGAAACTCACCAGTTTTTCAAATCAACAGTCCACTTTTCTTTTCTGCTCATATACGTCTGAAATACAACATTACCATGTCAGAAAAGGCAGAAAACTCGCGTATGTATAATCAGCTTCTATTCCAATACGAATTGGCGGATTCGGATTTCATTTACTAACAAAGTCGCTACTGTGTCTTGAGAATTAACATTTCATGGTTTTTCAATCATATATCATAGTACACTAAGATATACTTGAAATGACATTACGAAATGACCAAGACACTTGCGATATTCAGTCATCCTAAAGGCTTCTGACTTACCCGAAGAAATCCAGACCAAAGTATTTGAGTTGGCGGAACAGTCGTTATCGTACAAGATCGAAAAAGATATCGCAGCTTATCTTAAGAAGGAATTGGATCAGTTGTATGGACCCACTTGGCATGTGATCGTGGGGCGAAGCTTTGGCAGTTACGTTACCCACGAACAGGGCTATTTCATCTACTTCTACCTCGGCGACCTCGCCTTCCTTGCTTTCAAGAGTGGATGAATGATGATACAAAATATAGGCTAATACGAAGGCAATTTAACAAGGCTAACATAACAAACAATTGATACTGGTAACATTACAACACATTGCTATAATTAATATACATTCAATATTTCTACTTGAAGTAACTATCTACTTAAGCTTCTCTTCCTGACCGCTCAACAAGGTGAACACAGGCTTGCCTAACTTGTCTCTGCCCTTCAAGAAGTCCAACTCCATGACAAACAAGTACTCAACGATTTCAGCACCGCTCTTGTTAACCAATTCTCCAGCAGCAAAGGCGCTTCCGCCCGTAGCCAAAATGTCGTCTACTATCAATACCTTCGAGCCGGCTGCTAAAACATCTTGTTGCATCTCAAACTTGTCAGAACCGTATTCCTTTTGGAACTCAACAGTGTAGGTTGGACCTGGCAACTTACCGGGCTTTCTGACAGGAACAAAACCAGCATTCAAGGCCAATGCCAAAGCTGGACCAAACAAGAAGCCTCTACTTTCCAAACCAACGACATAGTCAACCTTTTGTTCACCAACATGCAACTTGAAAGCCTTTACTAACTTGTTGAACAAGTCTGGCTTGGTGAAAATTGGCAAGAAATCCTCAAAAAGAATACCTTCCGAAGGGAAGTTGGGGAACTGCTTCAAGTTGGACTTGAGCTCCTTGGCGATAGTGGCGATTTCCTGTTCTACTGACATGATAAGATAAGAACAAGAGTAGGCAATTGTAGAGATCGTGAAATTGGAATCGAAAAAAATTACCATGTGGGATGGCTGTTGAAGATGTCGCGTGCGACATAATACGTCAAATAGACATTTCCACAGAAAGCAAAGAGAGACTGGACTTTCTTATTCTTAGGATAATTCGTACAATCCGTCGGTGGCCAGTTTCAAATTTTCCGTACTTCATCAGGCGAAGGCTATATTATTGTTTCTAGCTTTTCTTTATATTTTTGCACAAGCATTAATACCATCTCATCGGTTAATGGCTTAACTATATGCCACACTTTTGCAGCGCTACCGGTTTATTTTCACCGCGTTGTTTACAAACACAGACTATATTTTCTACACTTTCTCTATCTTTTCTTCAGCTCAGATTCATAAACCAATTGGAATCAGCAATGGTTGTTTTGGAAGACTCTACTCAGGGTTTACTTAACAGCTATGCCTCAAAGCCGCTATCCGCGGTATCTTCTAGCCGATCACGAGATGATGACGACATATCTGTGTTTTCTTTTGATCACGAAAATAGTGATTTTTCATCCAAACCGGATCTTTCTGACTTGTACGAACTTCTTGACGACGATTCTATTGAAATACGTCGTTCTAATAACAATGGAATTGTTTTCAATTCTTCTCCGCTCAAACTCGGAGTTTCTCCTTTAAGATTCTCACCTACAAAGAAAATAAGGAATGATTACCAAGAACATATACTCAGAGCCAGAAGTGTCAACAACAGCAATTACAATAGTCCTATTAAGAAAAAGAAAAACCAACAGTATGAAACTGTTGATTTATCGTATAACGAAAGTAGTTTTGACAGTTTTGATGGCAAGATCGACCAGTTTCTACGTACAAATGCGACCAACAAAAGAAACAACTTTAGAAAGGAATTGTTTGTTCCTGAGGAAGACAAGACGGAGTTGATAATACGAGAAACCCATAAAATAATCAACAGCTTGCCGGATGATAATGACAAGCATTTAAGAATCTTACGGGGTTCTGTAGACAAGATGGCCACCACGTTAAACAGGCTAAAAGAGGATAATAGAAATTTACAATTGGATAACGAAACTCTCAGGAATAAAATCAAGCATTGCAACAATGAAGTAGTCGATCTGCGGCAACGAAATCAGCGATTGTCACTAGAAAATGCTGAATTACAACTGCAGTTGAACCAATCGCGTAGACAGAAAGATCAGCAAATTCCACAGTACAATTCACAGCTACAGCGAGAAAACGATTTGTTGCGACAAAAGCTCGTAAAGTACAAGAACTTATATCTCGAGACGAAGCAACCTGTAGAAACCAATAAAATAGCTGCACAAGCTCCTGCCGCCAAACAAGCTTCCAATGAGTCGGACGATGTAAGAGTAGAAGAATTGGAAAAGTTACAGAAACTATTAGTTGAACTTCTAAACAAATCAAACAATAAACAAGAAAATAAAGAACAGAATGTTGGCCAATTGGGCTGTCAGACCAATACATTGCCATTATTTGACGAATTGATTGAAAGCATTAAGGGAGAATCCAAACATACCGATAGAGCTGGCTCTGGCAGTTTGTTGTTTTCAAATGAAGTTTCATCTTCTGCAGGTGAAAATGAGAGAAATGATCTACTTCAGAAAGTATTGGGCTCGTTGGAATCCAATAGGAGACTATATACGGCCATAGTCGATATTGCATCAAGGTGTCAAGGTCTGGACCAAAGTAAGATCCAAACTCATAAGGAAAATAATGAACCTTTTTCTTCGCGAGTCGGTACGCTGGGCAAAACAGAACTGCGTCCGAATAGTACTGAAGATAGTTTGAAACAGCCAATATTTCAGGCTTCTGAAAAGGTTCCATTACCAAGACTGGAATTTATAGTGAAATGTTATACCTGTTCCAGAGATAGTGTCCCTTCTAGTCAGAGCTCACAGGTTTCCCATGACAAGGAGGAGGTTGAATCTAGGTGCAGAAGGTGCAATATGGTAAGCAAGGAATCGTCCGATTTGAACTGGAATAGGGCCAGCGATACTATTAATCTTATGGGAGAGTATCAATGGAGCATATAGACTTATCTCGCCTATATGCATTCAAATTGCAATTGAAGAAATTTACTTGTGCTGAAATTAAGTATCGGTGCTGGAGTTTGTAGTTGCAACATATAGAGTACAATCTTATTTTCAAATCCTATTGAATTAATTTTGAAGTATTTTCTCTGCAAATAACTTTATCAGACCCACATTCTCTGAATGCGTTATGATGTTCGCTTATAAATTTCATATCTCGGGAATCCCAGTAGGAACGTATGAACGCGGCCTGAGATTTCGTCTAGGACTTGTGGTGAAGAGATAGAGTAGCTGATAGGAGCAGCTGGATCGTAGGATAAGTTTTCATACTATGTGCATTCTAGAAGTCCAAGACATAAAAAATATTTGACCAACCATTCGATGTCACAAAAGACAGAGTCCAGAACAAGAGGATCAGAGTAGTCAAGCAAGAGAGAGCAGAGAGTGGAGCTTCTCGAGCAAAATTACCTAATGTGGAAATGGACAATACTGTCGCTTAGGCCACTGTACCATTTGGGGCATGCGTGTTTGTGGTACTATTGTTGGAAGATCGCGCGGTGGCTAGAGTCTAATTCGAATTATAGGCAAAGCATTTGGCAAAAGCAGGGAAGGTGAAAGAGGGAGAGCAGGTATGAAAGTGAGAGATAGTGAGAGATAGAGCAAGGCGATAACGTAGAGATAGATATTGGTTTGACAAGACAAGCACCATCAAGTGTGAAAAATGCTGGAAGGTGTGTCAAGTCGATAGAAGATCCCACAATAAAACCTGTTTTGTGAACATCGCGAAATGTTACCTACAGCGAATATCTTAGTGAATGTGTTGCGAGATGAAATTCTAACAAACGAAACAAGTGGAACTTGCCGTTGGGAGTTTCAGCTCTTTTGTTAGTATCGCTGTACAGCTTAACTCTGCTGTAAGGATATCGATCGTCTGGTCGGAGACTGGTGTTGGACGGGGTCCATTGTTCGGGGCGTCAGAAAGCTCCGGAAAAACCACGGAAAAGTCAAAAAATACTGCTGGCTCAAAATTCGTGCCCATAAAATATATAATCTAGTTATCGAGACATTGTACTATAGACACATAATAGTAGTGCCGTGCGTTCTGGCTTCCATATTCTGCCAATCCCTCTTCTCCATTTATTCCAAATGTTCCATATTGTCCTCTGTCCACAGCAAAAATACGAGATCGCTGTCCCAGGTGGAACAGAGCAATATAATAGAACATAATTCTGTTTACTTTTGCACCCAAACAGGTATGCACGCGCCGCACCGCGGTGACTTTGTGCCGCCGGCCATCTACGCTTTTAGAAATTCGTCAACACCAGGCTTGCGTAGGGGGAAAACCTCCCTATAGGGAAGTAGCCCTGTGCTGTAGTGATAGCGTGCTGTCGTGGATTTCCCCCTGGCAGTTCCAAACCAGCACTAAATTGGCGGTGTATTTTTTCGCTAGCTTTGCGGTACAAAGAAAAGTCTTTTTTTCCTACAGCTGAAACTCAGTGGATGGGGGATAATAAATATCAGCACTATTATTGTTCCAAAAGGGCAAATACATAACAATCATCGCCAGAGGTCGTGGATAGCTTTCGTTTTTGAGGAACCGTCTTTCTTGTGTTCGTTCAGATCGTGTTTGGATATCGTTCGTTCTGTTCTTCGTTCACGCCTTTGTTCTTTCCGTCTCATCGTCCCTTCTCAGTCTTCCACTGTCACTTCCAGTCTCACTACTCGCACTCTCACTGGCTCATTCAACTTTCAAATATATTGTCATATATATTGTCATATAATTGTAAACTCAGTGTCACGATTCATCCCAGTTTGTTCCGTCACTGCTCTCCCTGCCCCGTATCCTTCCTTCTTTCGTTCATTGACCATTCTCTCCTGACTTCATTCCATCAAAAGTATCCACAAATAGACTGAATCTACTCACTATGCCACAAACAGTCAATAACGAGAACGACTACAGAATCACCCGATCCAAGGCTGCTCCTACAGCAAGCACCGTCCAATTGTCCCTGGACGACTCGCAGCAGCCCGTGTCTGTCGATACTAGACAGTATCTTGGCGATATTTCCAACCAGATGGGCGCTGTCTCTACGTCCACGACTACAAGACCAACTAATCTCAGAAGACGTCCATTAGGCGGTGACATCGCTCCCTTGCAACAGCAAACCCGAACCAATACCAACATCAACAATAACATCACCACAGCATCATCTCTCGCATTCAAAAACCAGTCACAGCTTATTCACGATCCGCTAGCCAGCAGTACCGCTAGCAGTGAAGAAAATGCAGGAGACATAGAAAACAGACCTTCGGCCCACGTAGAAGTGGCAGAATCTACTTTGGTTAAAACGGCAGTACCAGCTCGTCTTCCCCAGAAAAGACAGGCAACTGAGTCTCTGACGAACTTGGTGGAAAAGCTTCGTAGCTCCAATCTTTCTAATCCCAATACCACTAGCAATACCGGTAGCTATAAAAAGTCCAAGCTCATCGACTACGAATGGCAGGACTTGGACGAAGAAGATCTCGACGATCCATTGATGGCTTCTGAGTATGTCAACGATATTATGCATTACTTCTACGAGTTGGAACGCAGAATGTTGCCGGATCCCCAGTACTTGTTCAGGCAACGACACTTGAAGCCCAAGATGAGATCTATTCTCGTCGACTGGCTTGTAGAAATGCACCTCAAGTTCCGTTTGTTGCCTGAAAGTTTGTTCTTGGCCATAAATCTCATGGACAGATTCATGTCGTTGGAAGTAGTCCAAATAGACAAGTTGCAATTGTTAGCTACTGGCTCATTGTTTATTGCCGCTAAATACGAAGAGGTATTCTCGCCATCGGTAAAAAACTACGCCTACTTTACCGATGGCTCTTACTCGGAGGACGAAATCCTTCAAGCAGAAAAATACATATTAACTGTCTTGAATTTTGACCTCAACTACCCAAATCCCATGAACTTCTTGCGGAGAATTTCCAAGGCTGATGACTACGATGTCCAGTCCAGGACATTGGGTAAGTACCTTCTCGAGATTACTGCTATCGATTACAAGTTTATTGGATATAAACCATCTTTATGCTGTGCTTCGGCCATGTATTTAGCCAGACTCATTCTCGGCAAGTCGCCAGTGTGGAACGGAAACTTGATACACTACTCCGGAGGCTATAGAGTGAACAACATGAAGGTGTGTGTAGAGATGATTTTCCAGTACTTGATCTCACCTGTAGAACACGATGAATTTTTTAAGAAGTATGCTACTAGAAAGTTCATGAAGGCTAGTATGTTGTGCCGTAGCTGGGCCAAGAAGTTCCATGCCGAAGGTAAGGACCTCTTTGACGAGAAGTTATCTACCCATAGACTCACTATTGAAAACTAGGAAGTTGCATGTTGAGGGTGGAGTATAAGCTACAAATCATTCTATTCATTCATTTCATTCTAGGATCCAAAACGATACCATTAACCACACGAATGGGGTGTCCAAACAATCAAGGGCTCGACGTCCACACTTTTTGCATCATATATTATTATATTTTTACTATTTTTATTCTCACGACTAATGTTCTCTCAACAAACAATTGCATAGAGCTTACTGATTGTCTTGGACACACCGAACTCGAATTGCTTACGATTTATATGTATAATCCAATAAACTTCAAACTCAGAAATACAGTCATGTAGACAAGAGTGCTTGCGTTTTTGCAATCTATAGCCCTTATCAAATTAGCTATATTCTATAATTTCGGAACCTGACTAAACCATCCACGAATAAAACATAAGTTTATCACATCCAATAGTAGATTTCAAAGTGCTACATATTAACTTTATAGTATCTTTGTACTAAAGTATGAGCTAAGAACTTAAACTGTAAACTAAACTTTAGCGAATTGAATTCGGAAAAAATTGAAAATTGAAAACAAAAATCCACACCTTGCATACAAAATAATAGTATGTTGCACGTGATTACTACTAGAGGAAATCATTGTGGATACTTTTGATAAGATATGAATTATTCCTCACAATCAGATTCTTGTGGATAATGATTCTTGCTACTGGAGTGATTTTAGTTGGCTGATAATGATTTTGCTCCACAATAAAATAAAGTTTGTGAACCGTTTTCTTCCCACTACTAATCGTTGGTTGATCTTAGCGGCCTCGGTTCCAGTTTCACTCTCTTGCGGAACATTATTCGTGTACTCCGTTTATGGAACACACCTAGCAGACAGATGCCAGCTCGATTCTTCTCAGGCTGCCAACTTGAATATTAGTGCTACTGTTGGTACTGCCTTTGGTTCTGTGTTAGGTGGGTTGGTAACCGATATATACGGTACTCAAATCCCTATGTTAATATCGTGCTTTACAATTTCAGCGGGCTATTTGTGGCTCTATATTCAGTACTCTAGGGGACCGCAAAGTAGTGTGGTCCAGCTCTTGTTGGCCATGTTTATGGTGGGAATAGGCTCAGTAGCAGGCTACTTCAGTTCTATAAAGGCAGTTACCGTAAGCTTCCCTCAATACAAGGGCTCGGCCCAGAGTATCACAATAGCAGCATTTGCCATTTCTAGTTTGCTCTTTCTGTACATCGCCACCAATACCTTTCATGGTGATGTTGGACAGTTCTTACGCTTCTTATCATTTGCCTGTGGTCTACTGATCTTTATCGGCTTTATTTTTATTCGTGTTGATGGACATATTGTCGCAGCGGAGATTGAAGAGTCCACTGCAGAGGAACAGGATGCGTTACTCTCGGAACAACTGTCGACCTATGACACAATTGGCCTGTATGAAGTAGAACGTACTAAGAGCAATATTGAGGATGTCACAGAACATAATCACCTCAAGCATTTAACATTAAAACAATCGTTTTCACACCCAGTTTTCTGGTATCATTACTTCATATTTGCGATTGTTCAAGGGTTAGGTCAGATGTATATTTATTCAGTAGGATTTTTATTGAAAGCCATTCATTACTATTTCAGTCATCAAGCTCAACAACTCGAATCAGAGCAAATATCTTTGAACAAATTACAAGCGTTGCATGTTTCCATTATTGCTATTGCTTCATTTTTTGGTAGATTGTCATCTGGTCCACAATCAGATTATTTGGTTCATAGTCTCAACAGCCAGAGACACTGGGTGTTGGTTTTGGGATTATCGTTGATGCTCTCTGGACACTTGATGAACTCTGTTCGAATAAATACAGTTTTCTCCGACTTGGATTCCGTGAACTTGTACTTGCTGGTGATATCAGCCTTGATTGGATATGCCTATGGATTTAGTTTTACCAGTTATCCTGCTATTATTTCAGACTTGTTTAACATTAAAGATTTCAGTTTCATCTGGGGGGCAATGTACACTGCAACCACATTTGGTCTTACCTTCATGACGAAGGTTTTCGGGTATATCTACGATGTGAACACTGTTCATTGGGACGAACACGAGCAGAATTACGTGTGTTCCAAAGGTTCCGATTGTTATAATTTGACCTTTAGAATCACTTCAGGGTTGACTTTTCTTGCTATTGTCGCTATTTTGAGCTACATCTATGAGAAGCGTCAGAAGGGGCCCATCTCGTTGCAGTAAATATATTAAGAGAGCTTTTAAATTTCATAATTATATGAAGATAAGTACAAAGAATTTTGTAGATAAATCTCTAATTATATTTCAAAACACAGCTTTCAACTAACTTTATTCTAGATAAATGAAAACAAAAGCATTCTGAAGTTTGACTCCAATAAAAATCATCTCCAGAAATAGATTGTCAGCCCAAAACAATAAATCAAAAAAATGATGCAACAGGACATGCAATTAGAACTATTGATGATGAGAACGGCAACAGAAATGTCTCCAGTACAGTTAAATGATTGGAAAGAAGAGCTATTATTAGTGTTAATAAAAAATAACTGAGAAAAGTTGTCGGTAGCTAAAGCACAAATTGCAAACAAGAGAAGTTTATTTTTATCAATTATTGACAAATTTTTGCAACAAGATCACAATTTTCAATCTTTTAAAGAAAATTCCAACAAGAATTTGAGGGTAATTTTATTGAAATTGAGGAAGTATTATAATGATATATCCAGTTTTCATGGTAAAAAAAATTCTGAATTCAATATTGCATTGGTTTTCCTTTTGCATGAAACCGATATATCGCGAAATGGAAGCCTATGTTTCGCACAAGTCTTTTGATGCATGTACTTACTTAATGAACAGATTTTGGATGAAAGTTGCTCCTTGCTTACTTATGACTTTCAAATGACCGAAGCCTTACACAATATAAGAAAGAATTTATTCTACTAGTATTATTCTTCATAATGGAAGATGAAAAAGTAGAATATGAAAAAATAGAATATGAAAAGAAAAATGCATGTCTTGGTTAAGAATTTCAACTCAGAGTCAGTTTTTTATCCGAATGGAGTAAATACGAGCAAGGTTCAGCTAAATACTTTGATCTTGTTGTCGTTTGACTTCATAATATGATTCAAATCTTGAGCAGGTAAAATTCCTCATTCAATATATCTTTATTTGTTTAGAAATGAAATGAGACAATATTTTTTTTTGAAAGCATGCGTCCCAATGAGGAAGCGTTCCAGTCCTGCATACACTAACAGATGCTGCATGCAGGCGAGATTAAACAATTACATTTCATTAACTTCAAATACACTTCGTACTATGTAATTCAATATTGGCACTTGAAGAATAATGCCTGGTACATTCAAATTGTGATTCACACGATCATCAAGCTTTTCTTCCACAACAAAGCGGTAAGTATACAGAAAGCTGAAACATGACAGGACCAAGTACACGGAAAGCTTATAATGGGCGTATCATATTTGAGAAATACAAAAGCTAGTGTCATAATCCGGGAAATTGTTATTGAAGAGGAATAGTAGACTCAGTTAATGGCGAAGAGAGACAAGAAATACATGCAAATTCTAGAATGATCAGGATTTCAGTATGAGTGCCATTATTGAAAACACAAATCTTGCGAAGTGTTTTCCAATTTATGTTCAAACCCAAAAAGAAATATAAAATACACTACTTTAATTACAAATTTCAGATTAACAGACAGTATTCAATTATATGACTTATGGAGTGCCTCATGTTTGGTCAGATTATTAGAAAATGCCCCATTGTTCTATGTTAATTATTGGTAAGCTAACAGATGAGGTTTCAAATTATTATGAAACAATCACGCTCTTCGCTAAAAGTTGCTTGACATGATTCATTCGATTTTCTTGGACACTACAGGTGTGATATTGATCGCTATTGAGGTTAGCATTTTTATCAAGACAATGAGAATTATTAGACCACCTGTAGGAATATGCTAAATAAGAGCAATATTATTGATTCAGTTCGAGCGCAAAATTCATCAGCAAAATTGTTAGTACTTCAAAATCTTAGATAATTCAACATCGATAAAACTAGATTTTCACTACTTTTTACGAATCCGTAGATCGTTTACAACGGTTTTAATTTATGGAGAGAATCATACGTGCCTCACATACATACTAACCGAATGATCGTTGTAAACAAATACAAAAGTGGTGCCATTCGAGAAAGAAGACATTATTTGGATTGTCAGTCACTAAAAAATTAGGTTTTGGCCAAGCGCCGTAGCCTACACTTACAATCAACTGATTAAATCCATTTACTGGAATGAGGCGAATTGAAATGGGTAGTATTCGAAGCTCTATGCAAGCATTAGTACCTCATGCATGGAAGCGAATGTCTATAGAATACTTCGCAGCATCTGCACCCCTACACCTAATGCAGATAAATTTCGAATGCGAATCTTCGACAAGCATTAGACATTTTCTCGATTACACATCAAGTATAAGTTTAAAGGTTCTTTCAAAACTTTTATTGCTTGTTTTTCGACAATCATTTATGGCCAAGGAACTTCCCAGGTGAAGTCAAGGAACTGCTGTCTGATCAGCAAGTGAAATTAACTCGTAATGGGAATGTTAAGCAATCTTATAACTACATTCCGTCTCTTTCTCTTAGATCTCCGTATGTCCCCGTACAATAAATCCGGAAATATGGATTTAGGTTTAGATTATGCCTTAGGTGGCTGTAGATGCTTCTTCAAATCTCTCGAAATATGCAGTCACATTCCTTTTGCAACCATACACTAATAATCTAGCTCACAATTTTTTTGTAACTAGGCCCTTGCACAAATTACTTTACATGGAAACTGGAGAATCATTTCTAATTTTTCCAAATATTCGACTTAGGACCTGCGATACAAAACGAAATAACACAGATATAATCTCTCCTACAACCTTGCAATATTCCTGACATCTTCCAAGACTACCTAATTGAAATTGAGAGGCTGACAACATCACCAATTAATTATGATTTTATTAGAAAGACGTTGCAAATCTAAAATATCAGAATCGTTGAGAGAATTTCTTTTGCTATTGCATCATATACCATTAAGGTCATAAATTTATATTATTTTTCTAAAAAGGCTCTCAAATGATTGTGCTGATGAATTTTGAGAAAACCAAATTGGCTAATTTGCAACCTCTAGAAAATATATAAAAATACTGAAATCTACCATTTTAAGGCATGGATTATGCTTTTCTCCCAGAAACTGTTAAGTAATGCTTCGAAGTAATATATTTCTATTCTTTTGTCTGCTCGTAAGAGCTGCTCAAATATCTGGTGTATTCACTAGCTTCGATTCTCTTGTTTTTCAGAATGGTGGTAACTATCCATATGATGCTCCTGCAAATCCTAGTTGGAGTGCTACTTTAAGTTGGGAAATGGATGGTAATATAGTCGTTCCTGGAGATACATTCACTTTACACATGCCTTGTACTTTTAAGCTTACAACTAATAGTACAATCATACTAGCAGCTGAAGGTATAGTTTATGCTACTTGTCTGCACTTTTCCGGCGAAGTTATCGTTCCTTATTCTGAATTGTATTGTACTGTTACAAATGAATTGTCCCCGGGTATGACTGCTACTGGTTCCAGTTTCTTTCCAGTTGTATTCAATACTGGTGGAAGCGCATTGGAATCTGATTTGAAAGATTCCACATGTTTTACAAATGGGGAGAATACTGTATCCTTCTACGATGGAAGCACTAAGCTTTCCACTACTGCCATTTTCGAGGCAGGGCCACCAACTGCCAACGTAGATCCAAATATCGTTATCTTCAGGAACAGAGTTCTACCTCAACTAGGTAGCAACCAACATTATCTTGCCGCTGGTTACTGTCCTGAAGGTTATACTTCAGGCACATTGGGTTTTAATTTCACCGGGGGTATTCTTGATTGTGAATCAGTTCATGCCTCTATTACCAACCAGTTGAATGATTACTACTACCCAGTCAATGCTGATCCAAATTTTCTGTTAACTTTCACTTGCTCACCTACACATTATATAATCAATTTTGAAAATATTCCAGCTGGATATAGACCATTTATCGATGGTCTTACCACACCATCAGCATCCGCAATTTCTGTTTTTTATACCAATCGTTACCTCTGCGCTAATGAAACGACATATAGACAGCAAAATCTCAATATAAATTGGGGTTCATATGCTGATGGTACAAGTAATGGTAATGGCAATGTTGTTAAGGTCACAACTTCTACATACTCTGGTCAAAGTACCCAAGTCAGCACTGCTACAGGTGAATTCACCAATACCATTATTGTTTTAGTTCCAACTCCAACAGTTACAATAACAGAAACTTGGACTGGCTACGAAACTACCACCACCACAGTAACACCAACAACTGAAGGAGGAACTGTAACAGTCATTGTTGAAGTACCATCAGAAATACCAAATCCTACTGTCACCGTCACTTCAACTTGGACTGGTACCGATACTGCTACAATAACAATAACAGACACACAAG